>JASSUY010030782.1:0-37718 GCA_032466535.1 Forpus xanthops | reverse complement strand
CCCCTCCCCTCCTGACTTTGGGAGGCAAGGCATTGAATTTTTCTTTTCCAAACACTTTTTCTTTCTGAATTGCAACAGTTTTGTGGTATAATATATTTTATAGTATGGTCATAAAAATAAAATTAATAATTTGTGGAGCTTTATTTTCTCACTCTTTCAAACAGAATAAAAAAATCTAGAAGTAACCTGAAATGGGATTACTCTTCTCTATGTAGATGAATGGCAACTGGGATCACAGACAGTAAATTTTAGAACAAAAATGCTCTGGGTATATTGGGGTAGATTTAATGCCATAAATCACTGGCGTAAATTGAGGTATGTTGATTACCAGTGCTTGGGTATCTCTTGCACCTGACATTTTACTCCATTTCTCTATGTTTCTATTGGAGTTTCACCAGCACAAAAAATCAAAGAAGCAATCATACAGTAGTTTCAGTATAGCCAGCCACTTACTACCCACTGCTTTATTTTCTCCATAATATTTTCTGAGTGTTTTGGAGAGTAATTTTGAACAGTCAAGTCAGAGTCTGCTGGGAATTGATTTCTGTGACCTTACATATTGTAACAGAAAATTATAACAGGAAATAAACCATTAAGTGATAAACAAGGAAACATGGATACAATTACTTTCAGAACATAATTTTACCCACTCCAGTTTTGAAAATGGAGAGACAGTACTGACTAGAACACCTCATTTCTGAATGCAAACCGTACAATCTATTATATTAAACAAAGTCAAATGCAATGTGAAAGATCTTGAATCTATTCAAGGCATGCACCTCATTACAGACTTAGCAAATTAAAACACAAATAGGATTAGAAAAGAATAATGTAACAATCTCCCACTATGGTCCCTGGAGCATTAAGTCATAAATTGGGTTTGCATTAAATTGTGCCTGCAGTATTGAATTCAGGGAAAGAGGTATAGACTGAAGGTAAACCTTGCTAAGCTGGCCAACTTTGGTATGGCTGTGTGTTTTCATAAACACACAATGAATTTGTTGGAATATAAAAGAGCACATTCAAAAACATGCAGTTCATATCGTAATTAGAAAATGCAGATATGGTGTAGCAATCCCAGGCTATGCCAAAGCCAGAAGCTGCAGGCATTTGAAATTGTCGCTTCACCTGAAGATGTTGTTTAAAAAGGAAAGTTAAGCACTTTCCACCAAATCACCTGCTGTTATACTATGCAAGTTTTCAGGTTTACACAAATCTCTAGCATGTTACAAGCTTCTTTCAAGTGGAGAAAACAACCTTGCCCCAAAAGGCTGGAGAGAAGCTGAGTTTCCATATTACAAATGTATTCTGTTGTTATGGGAACTAAAATGGTGAGCGACATGAAAAGGATCCTTAGCTAACAAAGCCTGGCTTGATGCTATTATGGCAGTAGCTATGCAAAATGCAAACAGATCTGCAATAAACAAATAGGGCTTTTTAGGGAGATGCAGATTCCTGAAAAGTATTGACTTTATAGAGAGCAAAATTAGACATTTGTGTGACCCCAGACAAGCCACTGAGTAATACTAGGAATTAATTTTGTTAATTTTTACTTAATAAAGACTTTATCCTTCAAAGGTATATTATTACTGTCATCATCCTCCTGTCATTTCAGGGATCACTAATAGCAGCTGGCCTGGTCAAGGTGCTTGTCATTTCCCACTGTAAAGGAGCCTTTGTATGACATAATACATGGGGTTTACACTTTCTTTTTTAGGGGTTCTCATGACTCCATTGTCTGTAGCAGACTTTGGCAATTTGGCAGGCAGAAAGCCCTTCAAGCTAGGGAACTGCCTTTTCTTTGTCAATGCATCTTCTCTCAACTTCCCTCAACAATCTCTTAGCACCTGCCAGTTCATTCCCCTAGTTTGCACTGTGCGGAATTGTAGTAGCAACACGCTAAAATAATATCAGAACTCATTAGAATTTTAAGTCTTGTCTCCCAGCCACTGCCAAAAAACCACATGCTATCTTGGGAACACTTGGGTTTCAATAAAGCAGCTGGGAGAGAAGTGAACTTTGTCCAGTGACTGAGGGATGCAAGGGTGCTCAAGGACAGACCATGCATGGAAGTTCTGGTCCAGCCCAGTGAATAGCTGCTCTGTTTCTCAGCAGCAATGATGCTCAGTTCTGGGGAAGAGGATACTGAAAACTGGGGCATCATGGGTCAATATGGGTACATCTGAACTGAGTCTGCTTTTATTTCTTCCCTCACCCCAGGCCCCAGGGCACAAACAAGGCTTGCCAGGGACTTGCTCCCAAAGCTTGTGTGCACTTTCCAGCTAGGGCTCTCTGGGCTGCAGTCAGGGGAGCAGGGATCTGCAGGTCACATCTCACAGTTTGCTAGTTCCTCATTTTAGATCCAGTGAGTTTTTACTCTGGGCTGGGGTGGGAAGTGTTTTCTCTCCCTCTTCATTTTGCCAGTGGAGAATTTGTTGACTAAACAAGGCTGTCTCCTCCTGGCTGACAGCTCCCTTCTGGAGCAACCTTTTAATATTTTTCTTGATTTTCTTAAGCAGCAAACATTAGACACATTAAGAACAGCAACAACAAAATCATTAAGCACTATAACATTCTCTGAGGAGCCAGACGTATCCTTTAATCAGGTTACAGAAAATTCATTCCTCTTCTAGCCATTTATCTTCTTTGTTTATTCACATACCAAGTGACCCACTTCTGAACATCAAAAATAACAACAGAGAAATAACCAAAGATTCTTCATTATTAATAGATTTATGTGCCATTTATTTTTCTTTGTTTGAAACCAAATAATCAAGTTCATTTATTTAAATTAAACACAGCATACACTAACTGTCTATCATTTCTATCAGTGAATCCAGTTCTCTCACTTCAAATTCACTACTTCAGGGGGGAAAGGATCTGTACCATACTTCCTTCTATAATGATTGGTTGCAATAAAAATGGAGAGGTGTTGGCTGAAATTAGGGTTATATTGTGCTTTGCTCCCTGTGTTAGCTTAAACCACCAGTCACCCCTACAGATGCAACGGGTGTAAATTGAACACTATAATTTCATAAAATAATATTATAGACTGTATCAGATCGAAGTTGTCCCAAAATTCACATAACAAGTATAATGCATCCATTGTCGTGTAATGAGCAATGCAGAGACCTTTGCCACTAATTGCTAATGAAAATTCAATGAGTAAGAATAATAAATATGATACGTAGGTTTGTGGAAAAAATGGCTTATTAAAAGCAATAAAGCCTTAGACTCAGTGTTGGCCTAAAACCACTGAATTAGTCAGGTAGACCTGACAGAAATTAGTGACCAAAAAACTCCTTATTACCTAAGTTGTGTGCTGATGTGATTCATATTGTAGCACCTAAATCAAAGCTCTCCCAAAAAGCTTCAGAAGAAATAATCTCATCATTCTATCGAGATTTCATAACAGGTAATATTTTTGCTCTTCCCGACAAAATTATTCAAAATGAAATTCACTTGATGAAGAGAAGTACAGGAAGGTAAAGCAGCAGGAGACACTGCAAAAAATACTGTAGAAAGCTATATTAAACAAAGCTGTCCATTAATATAGAATCATAGAATAGTAGAATGGGTTGAGTCAGAAGGACCTAAAAATTATCTAGTTCCAATCCCCCTGCCATGGAAGGAGCACCTTCTACTAGTCCAGGTTGCTCAGTGCCTCATCCAATAGGCAAGAATACTTCTAATTTTAAAGAGACTTTATTGCGTTAAAACCTGGGATTGCTCAAAACTGACGTGGATTAGGAATTACATTGCAAGCCATAATGGAAATAACAAAGCGTTGAAGAAGATCTTTACTACTGTGGGAAAAAAAACCCACAACCTGTTTCTTTAGCCTGAAAATTATATTTTGATACATTCCATGTTAGTATTTACTTTTTCTTTTAAAATATATTTTAAAAAGACATTTAACCACAAGGTATTTTTATCAACATAAAGCTGTCGAGAGATGAAATAGTGCTCAAAAGCTGTTAAAAGAATACCTTATGGTAGTCAGAGAAACTGGAAGGTTAGAGAAGAATGTCAGGAGGAGGAAGATAATAGAAACAGACTCCCCAAAATAGAGAAACATAAATAGTAAATACTAGGAAACATAAAAACCATCATCATTATCAATGTGCGTGATGTAACTCTGCTGAACAGCTGCTAGTAGGCTTTAATGCCATGTCAGTGACATTAGCACTGCTTATGATTTTCTTTTATGTTTCTGGCACATCCCCACAATCATGTGCATTTATAAAAGCTTACCACAGAAGATGGCAAGGCATTTGCCCACAGGGACTGGACTGGCAGGAATCCAATCAGTCTCTTCCCTGCAGTTGAAATTCGTCATTTCAGGATCCAAAGGTGGTTTTGAGTGGTCACATTTTCTATTTTTATTCCGTGAGTTATTACAGGATATGAATGTCAATAATAGATAAGCACATCGCAAACAGACTCAGCAAGTTCTGCCTTTTCAGCCCCTGGAGAGCCACTGCTCAAGCAATATCTCAGCACTAGGGTGACAGTTCTCCCTGGAGGGGAACAAGAGACAAATCCCTTCCACTCCACAAGCCCCCTGGCCTGCACCAACTGATGAATTTATTGTCTCCAATACAGTTAGGTGTGTATAATGCAATGTATTGCTGAAGACCAGTTACTGTATTTTATAGCTGACATTACAGGGGATATTTTTTCCTACAAAATAAAACAATATTTGTTTCCTCAAAGGGAAATGTGTTGTCTGTAGCTATCAGCAGGCAACAGTTGCTGCTGGCTAGAGCTAAAGGAGAAAAGAGAGGTGGATTTTACTTCAGCGATATTAGGAAGAATAATTTATCATTCACAGTGCTTTTCCAGGATTGACAAGCCCATTTGAAAGTCAGTACAGGGTAACTGCTCTTTTGTACTGTATTAAATAATTGCATTAAAAATAAGGGTTACAGGCGATATCCTGACATGTCCAGCACTGCAACAGAATCTGGACTCCTACGTATGTGACTCTGTGTGTAGGGGTGTGAGAGGGTGGGAGGTGCCTACCCTCTTGAGGGTCTGTAGACGTTTACTTTCAGCATCTGACGCTGTTATTTCCAAGCCCTTTACAGAAATTAATCAGTCCAGTCACACAGTATGCTAGTTGGGTAAAAAATGAACATGAACCTGAGGGATTTGGGGTTTCCTTTGATTTTGGCCCTGTTTCAAAGCTTGGGAAAGCTCTGATGGGTCATTTTGTGGATTGCTCCCTGAAACATAGAGCTACTTTGAGGCATTAAAGGAAAAAATAATATTCTGAAAAGTACTCAGTATCAAATCCAGAGCTTCAGGTCTGTACCAGAGCAAAGAAACAACACCAGCAATATCTGCCCCAAGAGGCCTCCACTGGACTTGTCTGAGGCACAGGACTTACCCTTCCCAGAGGGATTACAGATCAGCTTCTTCTGCCCTTCAAATCCCTTGCTTAGAACACCCATTTTTAACTGCTTCTCCAGTTTGTTGAGAGCTTGGGGAGATAAATTTTTTTTCTGAGAAGATGCACTGTATGCATATAGTAGACCAGTTAGCGCTGCATATCAGGTCAGATGTTAGCTCTTGCAAGGAGAATCACATATAATACTGTCCTGTCAAACTGAGACTTCCTATCTCTTTCTTTATTTCTGTGGTTTTGCTTTAAAGCTAAAGTAAAGGACACCTGGGGTGCAGGAACGTATCTGTGGAGAAAGAGTAATTTATTTCTAGTTCTAAGAGTCGGTATATAAGAAATTATTCTCTTCCATGGTTTACATTTTTGCTAGGAAAATAATGCTACAAAGAAGATCAAGGAAGAGCTGTGAATAAGCAGGTAGAAACATCCAAAGGCTGCCCTGGTAGAAAGCCTTGATATTACTACAGCTTCTACAACAACATTTAAAAGGGCTGTGAATGATCAGCTAATGGGTAAGGTGACTTGTAAGGATGCAGAGATATGATACGTGCTTTGCATGAAATAGCAGGTACTATTTGCATTTTGCACCATTACAGTACAGTTATTGACTTTCTACCATGGTGAGCCTGTACTAGACTTGCTGAAGGAGCATGCACCTCCAGCTCAGGGACATGCAGTCCTTTGGCAGGTGTAAGGCAGGTGATGAGCAGCTCTTGGTAAGACCCAGATGTGATCTTCGAAAGCATCAATGGACAAAGGGAGCATGGTATGCCCAAACCATGTGAGGGACCGGGTCTGGGGTCTGCCACCTCTGGAGCAGTGTGCAACACAGCAAGGACCTGGATGACATTTAGTGGGTCACTGTGTACAGCTAATCTCCAGGCATCCCAAGCAGACCCATGTGTCTACAGGTGAGGAAGGCAGAGTGGTTTGGGAAATAGCCTGCCTTTCAGAGAAACCCTCAGCACTTGGGCAGCCCATCAGCCTCTCCATGAGCTCCTGTATCTCTTGCTGCTCACAACTCCTTTTTCCCAGGCGTCAGCTGTAATGAAGACAGGATGGTCTACAACTTTATGACAGTTCCATCTATTTCTACTATTTTCACATAAACCCAATCAATGAGCAGCAGTTGCTTCCTCTGCAGCTTGATGAATGTCAGCATTAATTAAAATTGTTCGGAGCAGGGTCGGGCTTTTTTCCTCTCTCTGCACAGGGCTGGCAGGGAGAAGAAGCCTGATGGGCAGGTGCAGATGCTGAACTGTTGACTGGGAATGTCATCACTGAGGATGAGGCAAAGAAGCGGTAACCGGTCTCTGACAAAGCGGGTTGGAAATAGTGGAAGCATTTTGTCACTTGCACCACAGTGCCACTCCATGCAATGTGCAGGAGGCTGTGTGGGTAGGGGCCTTGAACTTAATCCTTTGCTCCCCCGGCTGGGAAGTCTGCAAAGGCAGCTGTTCGGCCCATATGGAGGCGATGGTGCTCCCCCACCACCTATATCTAATGATGCTTTCCCGACTGACACTCCAGAGAGAGTCCTTGATTCAGGAGGGAAGGTCAGCACAACACAATGCCTTTTGGGATGCAGGGGGGAAAGGCAAGGGGATGCCTTGCTCACTAAACCTGCCTGGGGATCACATATTTATATGCACTCTTTTCTGACGCTGACCCCACCAAGACATTCATAAACCCATCTTCTGTAAGCTTTAGGGGTGCTCAAACAGCAACCAAAATTATGCTTCAGTGGTCATGGATGTGCCTGTTTTCAACTCTGTCAGGTCTGAATGCTGCCAAGGCAACACTCTGATGGCCACAGTGCTGGCATCCTCATTTCTGCTACCACTATGCATTCAGAGGAGGCCATCACTGTCTACCACACCTGATTTTCATACACAATTATGAAATAATTTTCTTTTTGCTTCACAATCTTTACCCAAAACAAAGGACAGAAATGTAAATAAACCCTTAGGAATTAAATGCTTGTGCACTTCTGACTTGGACTGAAACCTGTGCTCCACAGTCTCTTGGGCACATTTCAACAACCTCCCCAGAGTGTTTCTCTTTGAGGGCAAGCAAACAGCTTGGCTTGCAGGGAAGGACCAGTCTCTCCTTTGCAAAATGTCAACAAGAAAAAGGTGAATGGTTTTACACACACTTTTCATAAAGTCCTGAATCATTCTCCGAGAAACTGAAGCAGAAAGAGAGACAAGAGACTAGAAAAGGCCTCTCCAGATCAAAGGATAGATCACAAGGAATAAAGAGCTGAAAAGCTTTTAGAAGTGCAAAATAAGATTTTTGTAAAAGTGGGTTTATTAGGCACCCATGGAGACATAGGCTTGATTTCCAAAAACATTCAGTGGTAAAGAAAATAGACTTCCCCTTGGCATCTGTAAAAATCTCACCTACAAATGCAGGTGTGGAAATGCGATTAAGTGAATCTCATTATTGTGAATGATTGCAGATGGAACTCAGTTTCATTCTGTACTGAGATTTCTTCTGTTTCTTTCTCAGATTTCTGGTACCACAGGCTGGTCCTTCTAACTGCTGTCCCCTGCAGCTACACTTTGTGTGAGGTACAAGCCCTGGTTCCCTTGCTCTTGTTTGAATTTACTGCAATCCTTTCTTTTGTTTGTATTGAGCATTATATTTGTTTCCACTGCTGGTCTGTACGAAGTGCGTTTCATCTAGAAAGATACTGACTTGATTTCAAAAAGCTTTATTTCTGAGCAGGTATCTGTCACACCAAGGATAGCAGTCTAAAAAAATCCTAAGTAGAAGTGTCTTTTAACAACATGAAAAATAACAATCAAGTCTCTCCCACTTGTACTCCTGGTCTAATCTTGCAGTGCGTTAGGATTTCTCTCTGTATGCCCAAAGAGACCTGTTTCTGTAAATTCCTTTTTAATAAAGATGCATTACCTATGATAAATATATATTGTCTGGGTCAAATGAATCTGATTGTGAACATTGAACAACAGTATTGGTAGGATTTAATTTCATCTCTTGAAAAAGAAAAAAATTAAAAAACACCAAAACCCAAACTGTGGCTATTGAATGCTGGTTTGAATTAAATTCTATTTGTTTTAATAAAAGTGCAGTGGCCTGAGTGTACATATATTTGTTTCAGTGGCAGTGCATTGGATCTGATAAAACTATATTGGCTTCGCTGCTTATGTCTCGTTTTCAGAGAAAATGGATTGAATGGGAAAATGAAACAGGCATGAATCAGCCAGCCGCAAGGTATCTGCTCAACTCTGGCACCCAAATAAACTGGTAGAAATCCCCAACCGTATTACTAAACATTGCTTTTAAATTTAAATATGTTTTAATGTCAAGGCTGCACAAGGGGTTTAATCGCTTCTGTAAGAGAGAGGTTTTCAGAACCAAACTTGGCTGTGGAGGGTCAGCATAGCTGATCTTGGCTGCAGAAGCAGTAACCTAAGCTGGCTCTGGCTCTCTGTTCCACTGGCCCAAGCCAGGTTGTCTCTCAATAGAACGATCACCACATATCTGCAGTCATGCAGATCAAGTGTCAGCAGCATCAGTGCGGTGGCATCTCTACCCAAACGTGCAGGCACACGCAGCATGGGTGTAAATCATATCCACATCGGGTGTGAGCTGCCAGGGGATGGCATTCCCGGAGGGGCCCGGCTGCCATAAGGGTTTTAAACATGCTTCTCCAGGATCAGTCATTTCTGTCATTACACTCCTATACTCATCTACTTTTGCACCAGACTTCACAAATGTCTGTGTTTTCTATGCAGTGGTATTATTCATACACATGACTACAGGAAGGAAAGCCAGCAGTTGCCAACGAGATGCTGATCGGAATCTCGCTCTCAGTGGCTTTTCAGAGTGGTATGAGGTGCCTTCTGCTAAATGGGAGTAAGGACATGCCCAGCAGAGCCTTAAGGAAGTTAAAGTGTGATTTAACCACTTGTTTTACATTTGCAAACTACACTGTCCGCGTTTCTTAATGAGGCCTGAGGTGGTCAGCTCTTAGGCTAGCTGGTGCCTGTGTTGAACACAGGAACTCAGGTCACCACACTCTTGCATAAATTTATTTGCAAAATCATTGTCATCCCTGTGTCAGTGCTCCTGAAAATGTCACCAAGTGCCTTTTCTAAATCCCTGAAATTGAATTAAAAGGGAAAATGCATTCCTGTCTTTTCCAAGTGCCACCTTTACAGCAGGTGCAACTGGGAAAGAGCTCCACGCAGTGCCTCTGAGGTTAGAAAGGACACTTCAACTCTCAGCATGGCAAGCGCCATATGAATATTTGCTAAGGGGTGAAATGGATTCTGTTGGCTGGCCTGGCTTCTCACATACTTTAAATAGCTGCAAGCTGACAACCCAACCTGAGTAATGCCTTGTTTGATGCCCTGCTTCCTTTTAGGAGGCTGGAATCAGGTTGTGTGAATCCAAATCTGCATGTTATTCCTCCATGAGTAAACATGACCTGCATCCACTTGTTTACAGTTTATGTTGAAGTGGTTGCCCCTGGGATTGCAGGAGGCAATCTAAGTGAGATTTCGCTGCAGCAGTAGTTTAAGTGTGGGAGAGGAGATGGCTGC
The DNA here is from genome assembly GCA_032466535.1 of Forpus xanthops. Classification (NCBI taxonomy): domain Eukaryota; kingdom Metazoa; phylum Chordata; class Aves; order Psittaciformes; family Psittacidae; genus Forpus; species Forpus xanthops. The sequence goes on along the minus strand of JASSUY010030782.1, from coordinate 27,737 downwards.
AGGCTTCTCCAGCCTCAGCTCCTCAGAAGACTGGGAGTCAAGGAATAATTCAAAGAAAAGCAGAACATCTGTTAGTGAAGCAGTGTTCAGGTGAAAATCCAGCTGAGAAGTGGGTTTGAGAGTACTGCACTGAGCATTACTGACAAAATCCCCATGACCTGGTGGAGGTGGAATCTAAGTTATACTCTATGCAGTCAGTTTAGACGCCCCAGGAACTAACTGCCACCTGAGCCTGGGGTGGCCAAACCAGATTTGTGATAGCTGTGAGGGCTTTATCACCATGCACATGATGGTGGTGAAGGTGGCAGCATTTAGATAAGTGATTTGTGAGCACTAAGTGGACTAAGATCAGTGGATGCCAGCAAGTAAAAAGGTGGTGGACTTCACAATGGTGTTCACTGAGATGCTTCCTGCACTGGGCTGTGCCAAAATGCAGATACCTGTGAGGGGCTGAGAGAGGAATTTGGGTTTCTTTAAGAATTTGGGAAATTCTTGCAGGAGCCTACCCAGGAGAGATGAGCCCTGTCAAAATCAAACTAGACCAAGTAGCTGGTACTTACAGTACAAAGGGTTAAAGGAGAGTTTCTATCTGGAAGCTGGCATAAATCTGGGTGCAGAGGAGTGGGCAGTTTGAGGTGACACCACCTCCAGGGCTGAAAACATACATTCTGTGTCAGAAGGGGATTGGATATACTAAGGGAGGAAAAATCCCACCAGGGCCATTAAATTCTATGGTCCAGTTCCTCCCAGCTCCTGGAAGCTGGAGGTGCAAGCGGGGGGTTTATCCAAAGTGCCAGGTCACATGGCAGAGATGAGTCTTGATGGCCTCTTTCTTGATTCGTGATTCCCATAACAGACAGGGTGGTGGAGATAGTGAAGGAGAGAGCTTTACACTACCTGCCCACCTCAAGTTCTCCTGCCTGTGCCCCATGTCCCCCACAGTCCATCTCTGCCCCTTCTCACCTGCTATTCTGCTCCCTTATGGTGACCGTGCAGTGCCAGCCCCACATCCCAGCCTCCTCTGGCCAATTCTCCACCCTGCAATGAGCAGCCACAGACAGATATTCTGCCAACATTGCAGCCACCTTAGCAGCATTTCTGCTTTTATTATTCCCTCCCCAGGCATGTGGGCAATGCCTTGTTTGAGCCCTAAATATGTTTCACTTAAGCCATGATGATGGCATATTAAAGTGCTGTAATCTTCGTTAGGTCTCTCTTTACATTGCTGTAATTACCATAATAAGCTTTTTTTAACTGGCTCTTTTATAAGTAGCAGCAACATAAAATTACCTCAGCATGTTTTCCTTTAATGAGCTACAAGTTCTGCGTAATCTTCCCTACACTTTCTTCAGTGTCTCTGTTTGCATCATTGTTTTCATCTCTCCTTGATCATGGTGCTGCTTCATCCCTGATCTAGCGAGCTGGTGCTAGGACTCCCTGACAGGATTTGTTCAGATTGCCCCCATCTGGAAAATGCAGTGGTGGTGATGCTGAGGGATGCCAGCATGGAACACAAAAGTGTTCCCTCTGCTTGGCCTTTCCACCAGCAGCAAAGCTTTTGGGAAGCCTCAGGGAGCAGGGTGATTTTGTCTGTGGCTGTCATGACCAGCTGAGCCAAGGGAGGAAATATTCACCATCACAGCTGGTAGGCCCTGCCAGTGTGTGGATCACACTGCCTGGACACTGAAGATGCTGCAGTGAATGAGTTATCATCACCCCTGTCTTGTGTCCATTTAAGGACACCAAGGAGAACAATGATGACAAAAGGGATTGATACGCAAATGCCAAGACATAAGCTTAGTGCCGTGGCTGGTAACTGATACAAGTGACTGCAGATGAGCCGTGAAGCAGAAAGGGTTTTGACTTTTGCAGCACAGAGATTTGAGGGACAGCTGCAGAGAGCTTTCTCCGTCATTGCTGCTGGCAGAAAGCACTAACGCAGTCAGGCAGTGCCTCTGCTCCAGCCATCCGTTCACTTCGCTGCCGCCCAGCTCCATCAGTCCGGTCTCGGGGAGCACCTTTGCCTCTCGGCCCTCAGCCCCAGAATGCTGCTGTGGGAGAGCCAACACAATGAGCATGGAATACGCTCCAAACAGCCTCAGTCAATTATGCCACCGTAATATCACATCAGCAAACTCACAGTTTGACTGCTGATGGCAGATGGATGAACACTTGTCGGTTATCTGGTGCTGAGCGAGAGGCAGATTTATTTCCAGAGCTTGTGACTCTCATTTCTCCCAGCTGAAGCTTCAAAGCAGAGTGTGCATCTGTGATTTACTCTTTTTTTTCAGGCAGAGCTATGTTGCAGTGATGTCTGTCACCAAAAGCAATGGGATTTTTGGCGTGTTTCTAGGAGGAAAGCTGGAAGGAGAGTGGAAGGCATCTCTGCTTTCCATAGCTCTGGAAGTTGCTTGAATTCACACAAGCATGAACTGAATTTCCAAATCGCAGCCATATCCTGTGTGTATTGACAGCTGGCTTATCAGCAAAAGATTGCAGAAGCCCATAAAGCAGGGTAAAAAGCACTGGGTATCTGCATTGAGGTGATATTAATATGCACTCTAAAAATAAAGTGAATTGCTACCTTGGAGCTGGTCAAGGGTCCACATTGCTCTGCCACCAGTCCTGGCCATCAGCAACACCAATTGTTGCAGGGGAATGGAAGGAAACCCCTCAGGAAAAGGTCTCTTGAGTAAGGCTGAGTTGAAGCCTGGAAGTAAAGCACACCAGCTACAGAAGTAACTGCTCTTGCTACAGAAACAAGCATCATATACTTCCTGCAAACATTCCTCCAGTGAGACATCAATGCAGTACAATTGCTAGCAGGCAGGACCTAACAGGAATTGAAATGTATTCTGAGGTGTGAGATTTACCGAAACCTGTAAAGCAGCAGCTGTAAGAACCTCACTTACCAACCGCTCACCAAGGCTCTCGTATTCATCAGAAAATTCTTGCTGTAGGAAAAGATGTACAATGTGCAAATGTCCATAAAAAGCATTAACACCACCACCAATGGCTATTTCCTTTTCAAAAAGGCACTCTATACTTTACCAAGGTTTTTTTTTAAGGGCTGGGTAATATTTATTAGAACCTGATCCTGAACTCAACTGCTAATTTTAGCTCCTTCATCTTCAAAGCTGTCCATGGAGGGCTATAAGTGACTCCTGAGTGGACAGCACTTGGTAGAAAAAGCAGTGAAAAGTGCACACTAAGAAGGCGTCAATTTTCTGAACAGTTTTCTCTGTTCATTTTTTGTGGGATCCAGCTTAGAAAAACAGAAATAATTTTATTTGGAGCAGGTCGAGTATTTTGAGATGCCACATTTCTTTCTCCCCCTGAAAAAGACAACACAAGCAAAGCACAAGGGAAACGGCGCTGTGGTTATTGCAAGGAAATCTGTTTATGCGTGATTTGAAATCAGAGCAGAGTTTCACTTCATTCTGTCTTGCGTTGTTGTGTTTCATATTTCATGCTTTGGTTAACACTTATTTAGTCTATTCCTAGAGGCTGTGACAGGTTGTCCTGAAAGTTTTTAGACTTGCTGAGCATACAGTCTCCACAGACCATGTCAAAATGAAAGGAACAAGGAATTCATTCATTTTTATGCAAAAAAAAAAAATCATTTCAATGTTTTAAAGAACCAGCCTTTCCTCCTGATGTTGTAATATGAAACACCTAAGTCATCAACACATAAGTCATCAATAGCTCTGAAGAAAACAAAGCAATTTCAGATGGAATTCCCTTTCTATAATTCAAAGAAATACAAGTGAAAGATTTGGTTCTCCTCCTGAATTCACGGGAAATAAAAAAATAAGAGTGTTATTTTTTGCCCAATAATTCCCTTTTTCAGTCTATTACAACTTCAGCTAGTTTCAAGGGCTTTAACCTTTTCTTTTTTCCTTCTTCCTAGTCACATGTCTGGGGGGAAGGAAGATATCACCAACATGTAAGGTTCAGTCCTGTGCTTATCAGCTTGTGCTTTGGCTTCATCATATGCTGACCAGGTCCAATTATACTGAAAACATCTTAAGAATATGATAACACCTTTGGGACCAAAAGTGCATAGAGGATCCTTCAGGAAGAAAAGGTGATAGGTGGAGGTGATTGCATTTGGGTGGGACTGCAAAATTCTGCCTGTATTTCCTCCTGTTTTCCCAAGCCAGACACTCTGGCCCTCACCACAGGAAAATGCTCATGGATTGCAATGAGCAGCCAGCTTTGCCATGTGGGCATGACAAAGGGTGCTACATTCATTTTGGTGCAAAGTCCCTGCTTCTCCACAGATTAGTGCTGGAGTAGTCAGTGCAACTCCAGATCCTGCATGAGACGGGGTGGTTTCAATGCACCATTTCAGCCCAGCTGAGACCCTCAACATCACCTCAAAGATATCCATCAGGGTCTGACAGCGGAGCATCAGCTGGGCCAACTCAGACCCTAATTGTGTCTTGTGCTGGCGCCTGCTAGGAAGAGGGCAGAGGGACATGTTGGGGGCTCCTGGCTCCCTGCTGATTGGGGATATTTTGCCTCCCAGTCCTGGGAATCAGCATCAATGCCGAGCACATCCTCACTGTTTCCCAGCCCCTTTGTAAATCTGCCTCTAAAACACACAGCAGAGAGGCCTTTTAAAAATCGAGAGACAGAGACACTCTGCAGCAGCCATTTGATTTCTAGGCTAATTAAAGGTGCACACAGAAACATGCTCATATGCACACACCTGCTAACTAACCAGGCAGGCAGTGCAGCACTGCATTTTCATTACTATCTCTGCCCGCTCCCCCATCCCTGTGTTTGATTCCCAAGGAAAGGCAATTACCCAGTTCACTTTTCCCAGAGCCTACTTAAAGGCTCAGGAAACACTTCACCAGACGGGCACTGCCCAATGCCTAATGACATCTTCAATCTTGTTTTATAGATGCAGCTGCAAAGGAATGAGATTTTTTTCCTTTCCTGACTGAATCTCTGTGTTCTTCAGATTTCAGGTGTACCTCCTTTATCTACTTGGTCTTCCTGTATGTTGCAAGTGGTGTGTTTATTGTGGTTAAAAAAACAAGATGCGGAGTGAAGGCTGGCATTTCTTGCCTCTCACTTGAGCTGACACAAGCACACTCATCCCCAGTCTCTCCTGCTTCCCTTTGCCATTGTGGGAATTCAATCCACTGCCATGTCATTGTTACAATAATCTCCAGCTCCTGGACACCAGTCTGAGTATGACAGTCACACAAAACCAATGTCACTCTCATCTCAGGCAGGCTGTGCTTTAGTGGTACGTCTTCATTCCCCATGGCTGCCACACTGACTTCCAGCTGTCATTCCTTTTTACCTCAATTTGGGGCTGAGCAGCAAGAGAAAGAGATGCTGGCTGAGGAACTCCTTCTTGCTATGGCTTTTCTGGACCTGTCTTTTGTTTCTTTCTACCCCAGAACAAACATCTTCACTTTTGCTGGTGGATACAGCCTCATTCTGTGCTCTGACACAGCCATGTGCTCAGTATGGGATCTGAAAACTTCCAGTGCCATGTCTTTTCCAACCCATCCATGCTTCTGTGACCTTTTTTCTCTCATTTTCAGACTCTTTCCAGTGTTGATTCTATTTATTGCTCTTGGTTCTTTCAAGGAAGCTAATATTTCCACAGTCCATTTTTTTAACAAAGCAGTTCTCATGCATCTTTCAGTACTGTTTCTCTTGCACGGTGCATCACTCCTAAATTTTCCATAGGGCCTTGGTTTCTTCCTGTCCCTCCTCAGCTTTTATCAAGGTTTGTTCTATTACTGGTTCAGAAAAGGGACAATTGGGAAAAATTAAATTTATCTGAAAATATAGGCTCATGCTGTGCTTTGTTTCTTTTCTTTTTTCCTCTGCCTTTTATATGTTGGATGTGCTGTTGGTTTATGAACTCTTCTAAATAGCAGTTACGGGGGTTTTTAGACATACAGAGAATAATTCAGGGTAATTCAGCCCAACATCACGGCTCTTCCTCCCAGCTGAGGTCTCCTTCAGTGAGCACTGCCAAGGGGAAGAGATGCTCATTAAGAGCCTCTCGGCTGCCAGTCAGCCGGTCAGAGGCAGCCGGCCCCCTTTATGTTGGGAAGAAATAGCTCATGGAGGAGTCTCACTGCTGATGTTTCGGAGATCACAGTTGGGACACTGTGGTCTGATGGGTCTGGTTGTGGGGATGTGAATATTTCATGTCCTTGCCCTCGAGGCGTTGCAATTGAGGCTGTGCTGCCCCAGGGGCTGGCAGAACCATGGTGGTGGTGATGATGCTTGCCCAACAATACCATTGTATCAGGCAGGTTTGGGGTGTCATGAGATGGGGCTTTTGCTGGAACTCTGCACGGCTCTCTTGTGCTAACTTGGTGCTTTCATCTTACCTAAGATCAGGGCTGAGAAATGCAAAGGCCTGTAAAAATAAAGAGCAAAAGGAGAGGAAGTTATTCCTGTGGGTTTCAGAGGCAATTGCCACAGAAACAAAGAGCACTGCTGTCATCCTGACAGAAATGAGACCTTCATTTGTGATTTCAGACAAAACTGGAACTGTGCAGTTTTTACCTCTGCTGACTACATCCTATCCACACTTTTGATCCTCTAGAAGGGTATTTGTCAACCTATGGGGCAGAGCCCACAGACTTGGGAAAATGGCTGTGAAACCACCAGGACTTCAACACAAAACCAAACCACACACATACACCTCACCCCTCACATGCCTATACCAGTAAACAAGATTAATGAAAACAGTAGCCAAGCTTCCCAAGTTTTGCCTAATTTGTGTTGGATTTTACAGTAAAGCAATTAGGGAAACGTTGTCTGAGCTGGTCATTTCTCAGAAAGGTTATGTAGCCTCTAGTTAAAGCCCTTAACTGAGAAACCCTGCTCTAAAACCCCATCCTCTGCTCAAATTTGCATTAAGATATTCACTGATTATATCTGACTATGAAAGCTGAAGGAATCACAGTAGTGTGAATAGCAGAAAACAGCCTTTAAGAGCTAGAGTCCCATTAAGACCTGGCTAGCTGATGCTGACTTGTTTCAACCATCTCTCACATCCAGGGGCAGAGAGAAGGATTATGTTAAGTGGACTAGTGCTGCTGGTATTTTGAGTATGGATTCCCTATGCCCAGACTCCCCATCTCTTTTCTGTTTGCTTTCTGCAGACATTAGAGCAATGGAGCTTGGCTTGCACGAACGGCCATGGAAAGCCCATTTGAAGTTGCACGCTTGAATACAGCCATATAGCAGAAGTGCTGGGCTGAGATGATAAAGCTCTACCAGAACCTCAAGCTTAAACTTGCCTAATGAGGGACAAAAATTCTTCATCCACCACTGCTGTGACCATTTCTTCGCATTCTGTTCTCTGCAATTAGGACATTTAAAAGGGACACTGCTTAATATAGAGGGGGTCCCAGTTTGCAGTTTTTCTAGAACCTAGGCATGCAGGCAAGTGAATGAGGTTTTGACTGTGCCATTGGCAACCCAGCCTGGGGATACAGGTGCTGTTATTTCAAGTGAATGTAATAAAAAGATTTCATTTCAGCTTTGTGCATACAGAGCAGAGATTGCAGTACAACCCCTTTTCCAGGGCTGAAGCAGGATAAAATTTACATTATCAACCCGAAGCTCTTCTCCTGATCACAAAATTTGCATTCCTGCAGATGGAGGAAAAAAACAACCCCATGTGACACCACTCATGATAAACTCAGCCCTCTTTCGAACAGGCAGGTTGAAATACTTGTAGCAGACCCTTCACAGTCTATCTGACCTGATAGGAAAGAAGAAAGATAATAAATTGGACAAGTAAATTTGAATTACAAATAAATTAGAGGGAGCCACAATCAACGTACTGACATTCAGCAAGTGAAAAAAAGAAAGCTTTTGTGCTGGTAAATTATCTGCTGCGAATTATTTACTCAGCTCTGTTGTGAAGAGCTCTCAGATGGGGCAGACAGAGGCAGGTATTTTGTTTGCTGGTTCAGGATTCTGGTCCTGAGAATCAATCTCTGACCGCTGAAAAAAACACTGCTGCTTTTTCAAGTGTAATTTATTCACTCAGATGCTTTTTTTTCAGGATGCTGCAGAGATTCTTGATTTTCATTTGTCTTTGTCTGGAGATGTGAAATAAGTTTGCCATATTGTCCATTTCATGCTAATTTCTCAATATATTCACATATTTGTTTTGGATATGGGATTTGTGAAGGACTCTGCTGACTCTCAGACACTGCTGTTAAAAATGGAGACAAACCTGCTGAAGATAATTTAACTCTATTTCTGTATAGCAGGTAACATTAAAACTAATGACATATGAGAGGAGCTGGGGGTTTCTATTCACTTTGAGTGCTTCTAGTGTTTCTCAAGAGCAGTGGTCCTTGGACAGGTAGTGTGCACTCCTGGCTCCAATACCGTGCTGCCAACACACTCAAACTCTACTTTAGGTGTTGGAAGAAGCCCTACCAGTGTGGGGCAAACCATGCTGCTTTCAAGATCTTCAAACAAGAAACAGAGTGCTGTGGTGAGGGGATCAGGCACAACATAAAGCCCGGGAGTGAAATAACATCACCATAAAGGTACTCCCTGGGATATAGAGGCAGGTAAAACAGCGTATTTTAAATCTTCTGTATCTTTATCTTCTAATTTTATGTATACTTTGGGTTGACACTGAGTTATTTTTAGGTCATTTCAGGAATACATATTTCTGCAAGAGCTATTTCTGGGAGCTCTGCCAAATTGGGAATTATGGTAACCTATACACCCCCACAGTGATGTATACCAAACAGCCATTGCCATTCTCTTCTTTGCTACAGCCTCAGGGGAGAAAACACATCTGTCTGTAGGAGAAAGGAGTGTAAAATAAATGCCCATGCAAGGCTCTGGAAGAACAGGCACACATCTCTGCTGGAAGTAGTACATGTGTACTCATCAACCAGCCAGGTTCTCCCCATGCAGGTGTCAATGCACTGGGAGCAGCAGGAGAGCTTTGGAGGTGGTAGGGAAGGATAAGAGGGCAAAATGTTGGGGTATGTCCCCCACTGCATCCTCAGAGCTGTCCTGCTCTGTGTTTTAGTGTGGTGGACAAAGCAGACAGGGCCTCATGGAGCTCCCTGATAAAGCAGGCCCCGCAAACAACTGCCATAACTGCAGATGTTATGGCTTGTAGGGTTTGGAAATTCCTTGTGTTAGAAATGTTGGCCTGGGTTTGGAGTACTGGAATTTCATCTGGGAACATCTTTCCATTCATCAAAAATGCATCACAAACCTATCAGCAAATCCGTGTTTCACTGTGTTTGGATTCACTTGCGAGGGCTTGATGCAGCTGGAAAATACAATGTGGAAACAAATCCCAAGCACTGCTGGGGCAGGGCAGAAGCCTGGCCCTGCACACAGAAATGAATCGAGCCTCTTGCAGTTTTTTTCAGGGATTAAACTGTTCTTCACTTGATGTGGTGGGGCACAGTGTTTTACTATATGGCCAAAACTATAAAGCGCAGTTGCTTCTCTCTCCTAATCACTGGTAATGCTCTAGAACTAACAAAAAGTGACTAAATCCCTTTTTGCAGCACCACCTTTTCCTGGTCTGTGTGTCAGGATTTTGCTGTATGGAACCTAATCATGTCTACAAACCATGATGCCATCAACATTAAGGGGAGAATTTTTTTAGGGTAACATTACCTTTCTCCCTTGTCACCAAAGTATGGATCAGCTAAATTCTGCTGTATATCGGGGGCCAATTTTCCATTAAAAAAAAATTAAATAGACAAAAATAAATAAAATAAAATAAAACAAAATAAAATAAAATAAATGCTAAATTAACCCCTCTAAAAGCAGTGTTTCAGCCCAATGCCTCCTCTACGTCCAGAACAAATTTTGCTAAGAGAGTTTTTATAAGGAATCTCTGTCAAAGCTGATATATTATCTGATAGATAAGTAATGGGCTTCATCAGTTATTTTTATCCATGGGAAGGGGGCAAAGGAGGGAAGAAGGAAGTGAGTCTGTTGGAAGGCTGTCCATTGGAAGCATTACCCAGACAGTGAGATTGCATGTCTGCATGCAGACTTGAAAAGACACAGATCATCAGATACCAGAGCATGGCTTTGAAAATGGGTCATAAACATTAGAGGAAAGGATACAAGTACAAAGGGAGTAGCAGAGGTTTAAACTACAGAGGTTATTTAAGTGTGTATATGTGTATGTGTGTATGTGTGTGTCTGCATATGTGATAAACAAGCAGGATAAAGAACTTCAATCTGTCAAACAATGATATTGATTTAAAGACTTATTTGTAACAATATTGCTTGACACTCCTCTGCCTTCCTCCTTGAAGCTGTGCTGGGAGCTATATTAAAATACATTCTACAGTAGCTTCTAAAATACATGGGGGAGCTGAAAAGGCATGGAGCAGTGGGAGCTGTATCAGATAATGTGTCTCCCCATAGCAGTAGCTTGAGCTGTTCCCAGGTCCTGAAAGACAGCTGTCTGCTTCATGAAATTATCAGCAATGCTCCTGACCTGGGGCAACAAACTCTCCCTCAATCAGCTCATGGCACGGTTTAGGAGTCAGCATTGATCTGGGACAACAGGCAGTTTGTGTGCCATCACACCTTTCTTAGATGACCTTGCTTAGGAGATGATACATATCAGCATACGAGCATCACACATATGATGAGATGGCTTCCAAATGAAATTGTATGATTTGCACTGTCATCCTTGCACACATCACCACCAGCTTCAAGGTAAAAGATGATCAGTAAAAAGCATCTTAGTGGCATACGAGTATTTTTGGCTGCTGCTCCCTCCTCTGCTCATCTCATGCTTGGGGAAGTGTTTAAACCAATAGCTGGTTTTGGTAACACTCCTTTGGGAAAACAAAGTGAAGTAATTGGAATTTAAGGAGCTGGTGAATTGAGGCAGCAGTGGATTTCTACGAGCTCTTTGAATTTTACTGTCCATAACAGGGTTTTATTTCTCCTGTGACCCAGACACAGGAAATGGGAACCTGAGAAGAAAAGAAGTCAGTTTGTTCATATTGCAGGAAGGCAGAAGCCAACACAGGCAAATATCATGTGCAAAGTCCTAACCCAGCGTGATATATCAGAACCACATGATGCTCAGATCCCAGCAGGAATGAAGAGGTTAGTCTGAATTAACTGAGACAATAGAGAGTATTCCTGAGCCATTTGTTCAGTGCTGTCTTTATTAGAAATGCTGCTGCTCTCCTCCAAATTATATAAGCATGTGTCATGGCTGGAAGGTAAACAGTCTGCACTCAGTGCTCAGGCATCTTGTCTGTGGAGGGAAAGAGGAGCCCTGTGAAAGACCTCCCACATGCTCTGGGAATTCAGCCCTGAGCACCTGGGGTCTCAAAGGGAGAAATACTTTACATATTGGAGAGCACATGGAGCCCACCAAAGACATGTAAACACAGATCCCCCTATATACTTCCCTCTGAACAGGCGGTAATATTAATAATATTCTGCAAAACCACTACATTCTGTAGGCTGTAAGCACAACCTCAGCTTCAGTTACTCATCACGTCATTGCAGTCACAGAGGGATGTTTCACCAACAATTCCTTATTGTCTCAGCCCCTTTTCTCTGGTTGTGGCCTATTCCTCTCCAGTGCAGCCATACCAGAAGAGCAAGAGATTTATTCCGGTTCTTGGGGCACTGAATTTTTCAGACATCTGATCCTCTCTTTCTGTGGGACAGACACAGCGTGCTTTATTTCTGGAAAAGAGGAAACAGTAAAAAATCAGAAGGCAAAAAGTAGTTTTGTTTGTGCTTTCATCCTCCCTCTCTCTCTGCAATCTTCAGTGTAGGAAAGAAGTATTGGTCTCATGGGATGTGCCAGCAAAACCCAGCTGAGCAATACCTAAAGAGAGCATCCATTGAAGACATGGAAGCCCCTGGCAGCCATGGTTGAGGACCATCAGGCTGGTGAAGGAATGTGCTCTACCTCTGCATGAAACAACAGCTGGGGGGGGCAGCAGCTCCTCTACAATCTGCCAGCATTTGTATAAATACCATAAAGCTTTCTTGTCTTCTCCACTCCCAGGCCTTTCTCCCACCCTGCTGGCTACAGTGCAGCCCCAAGGCTGCTGGTAAGAGCATCAGTTTTCTGTCGGTTATTCACCAGATGTGAAGAGATAGGTGGCAAGTTGGCAGGCCAGTCAGGAGAGCCTGCAAGTCCAGGCTCTCCATGAGGTGACCACAGAGGTACTCCAGAGTGTCCCTTTCTCTCCTGCCAGGTGAATATGACAGCCCTCAGACTCAGCAGGACCATTGTGATCCAGGATTAATACCTTCTTAAGGCAAACTGCTTATCACATTGCAAGTGATATTTTCCTAGCAGATGGGCTTAAGCACCACTTTCAAAGCTACTGTAACAGCTAGTGACATAGGGAGGTTACAGAGCCACAGCAGAGCTTCAGACTATTATAATTATTTTTATTGCTGAGTGCAGTTGTTCCAGTTTCAAGAGGAAAGGCTGATGAAATTTATTGCTCTACTAATAATCTTCATCATATCCTTTTTCGCAGATCCCTCTTGTGTGTTTCTTTAAAACCCATGAGATTACCTGCTGTTTGTTAATAGAAAGCAGTTTATTTTGAAAGAGGATGAACTGATGGATTTTTGTTCCCACGAACTATATGAGGAATCCAACAAACCAGATGCAGATGGATCAATAAGGGCTGCTCTTTATTTATCACCCCCTGTCTTCCTCACTTTATTTTTATGGCTATTAAAAATGCTATCATTGATATACCGTTTTTGACTGTCTCAATATAATATATACACTGGACAATGCTGCCATTGATATTCACGTAAAATGCTGGGGTATTGAATGACCTAAGAAAGCAGTGCAGTCTGTCTTTCATCTCCACAGCACTAGATTTGGCCAGGGCTGGATCTCTAGCGAGTAACATTTCTGTTATGCTCCCAGAGGTGCAAGGGAAGTTTGATCTTTGCTCTGATTATTTCTGCACTTTCAAGTGTGCTTGAATTTTCCTTTAGGTGGGACTTTAGCTGGCGAGTTTGTGGGCTCTTTGCTTCATTAAAATCATTCCCTTTGGGCTTGTGATCACCATGTAACACAGCAGTGCTTGACTACAGCCCTTTGATGATTTGATTTCAATTAAAACTCACTAGTCCCTATAGATGAGAGGGAGTCGTGCTCCAACATCAGTAAACAACTGATGGGAGCTGAGTCAATCTGGAGTTTGACGTGGCTTATCCTTGCTTGCACTGGCTGACAGCATACTGTCATATAGTTTGACTCTTGACAAAAGAATTAAACCTGGTTATGGAAGCATGGGTATCAGAGATGAGAGTGTCCATGCTGCAGTCCTGATTGCAAATGCTGGACAATATAGTCACTTTCAAGTTAGTTTTAAATGATCCACCCTGAGTTGAGTAGCAGTCTGAAGATGGGAAATCAAATTAAGCAATTACTAGGCACCCCACTACTTGGGGATATTTACAGCCTGCTATGTAATTTCAGTTTAGGATCTGAAATCGGACATGGAAAGCTTGATTTTTCCAGGCAAGTCAGCTCATCTCCTGTTACAAGCAAAGCAAAGGAGAAAAACACCCCTGCATTTATGAAAAGCAACTTCAGTGGCATTCCTGCAGCAAGATTTACCTCAGATGTCAAAATGAGAGTGTGATGCTCTTGAAGGTCTGGCACCAGGTAAATAGCGCTGTGTAGTTGGGAAACTGGTCTATCTAGGCAGCTTGTATTGATTGAGGCAATCCTTGCAGATTTAATAAGAAGAAAATTAATCCCTTTGCCCAGCTAAATCTGGGTTAAACAGGTACAAATCCAGGGCCAAAGCCTTACAATAGAAGGAAATATTATTCTAGCAACTCAATTTGCTAAAAACAAATGGTGTGGCATTTAAATTGGGGCATCTATCTCTAGAAACCCAGCACCTCTAATCAGTTTCTCACCTTTACATTTGAATGCAGTGAAGGCAGAGGTACTGCATTTATAATTATAGCAGATGACTTCATCCCTCTGAAATGACTCTAAAAGATTAGAATTCATAGATTATTTATTAACTCTTAGTGAATGTATTTCCAGAATGGGAACAACATATTGCATCAATGTCTAGTTCCACAGTTTGACTATTTTAATTAAGAGGGAAATATACACTGCTGTAAGGAATTCAGCCCACATACCATTGTGAAAGGCTTTTCCCTCATGGATTCCTTTTTAGTACAAAGCTTTTGTCCCTTCAAACTCAAGTTAATAACAGTGATCATAACACTGGAATCTTCCCATGATAACTCATGAATAACAGTTCTAGCTAAAACAAGGTTCTTTAGCCAAGCCATCCAAAACAGGCAGCCCAATTGACTCATTTTGATCACAAGTGTCTGATTCACAGGTTGGCAGAGATTTGTGGCAGACTGGCACTGGCAGCCTAACCCAAACACTCCTGCTGCCTGCAAAACAAAAAAGCATCTCATGTAAGTTCATGACAGAAACTGCAACATATCCAGAATTGTTTTTCTTCCTTGTTGGATTCTGTAGCAAATCTCTCCCCTACTAAAGCCTGCACTCAGCTCCTGGGTAGTAAAACAGTAATCCTTAGAAGAGGTAAAAAAATATGAGTCAAGCATAAATACTCTGTTCCAGACCTCCAAATCAGGTGTCAGTCCAGATGAAATATAAAGCTGTCCACAGCTAAGCGGACAGTTTTCCAAGGAAGGCTGAGAGGGATCAAGGATCAAGTAGATGAGGAGTCAGACTCATCCGCTGAGGGAGGAATGCCGACTCTTTCCAACAAAGCTGGGGAATGAGGAGGAGGTAAACACAGCCCCAGATGCCTGCAGTAGCTGATCAGCACCAGCTCACCGCCAAGCCACAGCCTGGGCTCTTCTGTGGGAAAAGGCGGGGAATCAAAGTCAGGAGACAGAGAACTGCGCTGTGATTTAGTTTGACAATGTGCTGCCCCAACAGAAAAGAAAACAACATAATTTAGATGCTGTCAGGACAGAATGTCACCTTTAAAGAAATGGAGATCTAATTATCAAGATATCACTTGGGATACCTGGTATGGAATAATTCACAGACACAGTGAAGAATTAAACCCTTTCAAAGCCATATAAACATATTTTTCCTTTCTCTTTAGTATGTTTTACAGCTAGGTTAAATGCATCAAACTTAATCACTGGGTATTTAAAACTACACTAGATAATGCTTTTAGGCTTGGTGCAAAATATTATTACATGCTACTACACTAAAGACTAATTTCACCTCAGTGTTCTGTTTCACTAAACAACAAGATTTCTATGGTGCCATCCTTGAATGATAAGGCATATCTGCAAAATGCAGCAAGAATTTGCAGGATAACTCTTATACATTTAGGACAATTTTAAAGGCACCAGAACTAAGAACCAGAAAAGACCCGTCAAGTCCATGTCAGGCTATTACAACAGGACTAGTTCTGTTAAATGAGTTGTTTTTTTAAACTCTTGCACTTCACTTTTATAGTGTTGAACTCAAGAGCAGTGTATTAGCAAAAGTCACCAAGCTGGTCTGATTAGGAACTGACTTAAAGCTTTGTCAAATGGAGAGTGAGACTCAGGTTCCAAAAATACATTCATTATTTTATATTAAACAGAAATTTCCTTTTGGAAAGCTGCTTCCACAATTCACTGAAAATTCCACCATAGATCATCTTGTTCCAGAAATTTTCACATCCCAAATTTCCCCCTTTTTTCTAAAAATATTATTTTTGCAATTATTTGGACAATGGCTAGGACAGGCGGCCAAACATACTTATCAAACAAAGCACTAAACAGCTCCATGGCTAATCCTTTGCTGGTTGCTACAAATAAAGGTAATTGGAGTGCCGAAAAGTTACAGTTAATTACAGTTAAGGCAGCTGTGGAATCTGGTCCCACCTAGCTTAAACCCTCGTCTCTCCTCCGGGCCAAATCCCAAAATCCTTTTATGCAGTTTTTTATTTCCTCACATTTCCTTTATCTTCTAGCTTAAATTCTGTGCATGCAACATAACGACTGCTGAGGTGGAGTTAAGGGGCATGCTGGGAAAGGAACACTGAGCTAGCAGTAATTTGCATGTTTAATTAGCTATATAATCGGGACACTTGGGCAAGGCTTTTTTTCCAAGGAAACATTCTTCCCCTGGATATGTCCCATTGTCAAATCCAGAAACTTCTTATGCAAACGTATGTGTCTCCCTAGTCCAGAGTGGAAACTTCCACCTCAAGGTAGTGAGTAAGGCACATTCATCCCCAGCCAGGAATTTGGGAGGAGCAGGCATTTCCAGCTGCATCTTTTGCCTTCCAAGGGCCCTCCCCAGCAGCTCTTCCAAAGTGGACACATTTCCACTCCTCCTGCTCTTGTCCTCATGGAAGGAATAGTTAATTTACTAAGAAAGCTTCTCCAGCTCAGTGATCAGTCGGTGAACCGACAAATAAAATGCTTGGGAGGCAGGTTCCAGTATGAATCAGGTACTTCAGGGATGAGAATGCAAATCTCTCACAGTCCAGGTGGCAGCTATGGGGCATGCCATGTTTTGGGACACTTGGCACTCCCTCCTCTTTCTAACAATCAGAAAATCATCAGTCTCTTCTGAGGGACAGCCCAGCTATGTCTGCAAGTTCTTCACCTCATGAAATTCACACCTAAAGCCCAGGCTAAAGCATTCTTATTCCTGCTAATACAACAGCAGATTAAATAGGATGAACTGATCAGTTGTACTTTCTTGTAAAGTTATCCCCAGAGATAAATGTACAATGTTGTTATGGAGGCTGTGGTTGTGTCTGCAGCGTAACTAAGGCTGACAGACTGCTTGCATGTGGGTGGCTGTCTTCTTTCCAGCTGTGACCAGCTGAATTATATCACCTGTCCCACTTGATATATTAGGATATGCCCAAACTCAAGATGCATGTTGCTGCAATAGGGAAATTAATGTCCACCACTGGAGGCAATTAATAATGATTAGGAGCAAACCAGCAGGGTTAAATCTGTGCATTTAACAAAGTGTTCATAAAGCTTTTTTATACTATACTTCAGCCACCAGGTTCTCTCAAATTTCTGCTTTTTTTTGGGGGGGGGAGGGAACTAGAACAACTTTAATTAAGGTGTAAAATTCATTGAAATGTCAAAGTTGTTTCAGCCAGACATGTTTATTCATTACTTAATTCCAGCTTGAGCCCCAGTAGAGGAAAGCATCAAACATGCCTATGTGAAGGAGTCTATAGAGAAAAATGTTAACATTCATTTCTGTGTCCATTTTCATTCAGAACAACACAGCTCTAGGTATTCATGTTTGAAGTCATTGCACCTCTTTGATTTCTGGACTCCTTAGCTAGTGTACTAAAAAGTGGCAGGAAATTGGCGCACAGAAAATTTGCAATGCTCAGTTTAGTTCAGCTCCTTAATTACCATAGAAAATGGTGAGTGATGGGTTATTAATTTCTCTTTTGTGGCCAAAACATGATTTCAGATATGAATGTTGGGCATCTAATAGGAACAGGATGTTCTTGCATATTTTAAAGCTCCAGGATACAGGAAACCTTGTGGTATGTAGTGCTTTATGAATCTCCGTAAGAAAGCACATAGTACTGCCAACTCCAGGCATTCCGAAACTGATGATAGAGGTTTCTAAATGCTTAAGAATTTCCTTTGATGCAGTTTTAATAATAGTGAGATTCTGTAATATTCCCAAGATTTGAAGAATACATGCACATTCATAGTTCTTTTCTCTGCCTCTTTTTTTTTTTTTTTATTGCTTTTTTGACATTTTCACACCTTCCTTTGAAACTATAAGGATTTGAATCTTGGGGGGAGGGTGGGATGAATCCAAGCTAAAGAAGACTACAAGAAAAACATGATGATTGTGATAAACTAGGAAGACTGCAATGGGGTGTATGATGGCAGGTAAAGGACTTCATTAATCTCAAGTCAACTTTATCTCTTCGTTGTATTACACAAAATTTTCATCAACACTGAGGGACAAAGGTCATAGATTTCACCAAACCCAAGAGTTTGACCCTTGGCAGTCAGGGTGGCTATGATGATGAGCTACCACATGTAAAATTATTAATAGCTATTCATATTTTCCACATTAGCTGCATGTTTCCAAGTTTCTTATGCAATAGAAGGGTTCTGGAGCTACCTCTCCATTTCCCATGGAGAGATGCTTGGGGGCTATGGTTATGCCATTTGCAGAATCCCTGAATTTTACTTTCAGCCACAAGCTCTGTATGTAACGTCAGGTTCAGTATAAATATAATGCAGAAGTAGTCTTCAAAATAAGAATTTTACAAGTTCAGTACTGATACACCTCACAAGTCCCGTGAGTTCATCAGATACACACTGCACAAATTAGGTTCTTCATGTGAATGAAATTACAAAAATTCTTTTGCTACTTCCAGGTAAGGAATCATACATTTGTTCATCTAGAAGTATAAGAAAAGACTTTTACTGGAATATACTATACTTTCAGCTGCAAACTAATGGTTGGTAGGAAAAACAACTTTGTAACTGTGAGGTTTCAGATTTTGTGGAGGTTTTGCATGCTTTGCTTTTTTCACAGTGGATCAGCACAATGTTATTTAAGTTACATTCAGCCCTGAATAGAGAATTGTCAGACATTTTTCACTTGCTGGGAAAATTATGCATCTTTGGTGTTTACGATGATGACCAAAAAAAGCCCTACAAAATGCATTTCTCTGAAAATAGTGAAATAGTCAAGAAAGCAAGAGAACCTGCCAGGTTACTTGAAACATACCCACTTCTGGGATAGTAATACCAAAATTGAAGCAAAAATAGAAAAAGAGACCAATAAGCCATGCCAAATGTGCTAGGCAGAGACAGCAGAAGTGCTCAGCAGACACAGCATTGCTCTCATCAACTTGGCCCGAGAAGAGTATTTGATAGTAGATGTAGACTCTTGCATAAAACATGGTGTTAATGACTACTCTGAACTGGCTCCTTCCTGTGAATAGGGAATGGTACTAATATGACAAATGGGTTATAAATATTATTTCAAGACCAAAAAGAGAGACCTTAAAGGGATGAGATACTGACTCAAGACATTTCCTCTCCTGTGAGAAGGACTGTTATGAAAGCTTTCACATTCAAATTGTTGACTG
The DNA here is from genome assembly GCA_032466535.1 of Forpus xanthops. Taxonomy (NCBI): domain Eukaryota; kingdom Metazoa; phylum Chordata; class Aves; order Psittaciformes; family Psittacidae; genus Forpus; species Forpus xanthops. The sequence continues at coordinate 8,616 of JASSUY010030782.1, read as the reverse complement.
CACAGAAAAGTGATGATCTTTAATGACTACAGCCATATTAATCACAGAAGAAATCTACTCTGTACAGCGTGCCAGTTTTGAAGAAAGTAGCTGATGACAGAGGCCAAAAATAAAATAAAATGAAATAAAATTTAAAAAAGGAATTCAGGAGATGAAATAAACCTTTCAACTGTAAGAAAGGAAATTTTGAATTGCTTCAAGTATTCTACCTAATTATCTATAAATCTTGGCTCCCTTGTTGACATACCAGGCAAAATAACCAAGAAAAGTCGTGTAAATCTTAACATAGTTCCATGATAACAATGACAATAATAATAATGATAATTAAAATAAAAATAATAAAGAATTTAAATCTTCTCAGGGCCAATTGATTTCAGGGTAGGCCTGCTTTTTTGCGACAGTTGTTACCATGAACTCATGAGTTACCTGCTTTGTCTCAAGAATTGTATTCTTCATTTGCTGAATTAGTCTTCAGTATACAAATGAAATCTTAGGCAGTTAGGTTTTTTATCTGAAAGTTAATTTTCTCTGCTGTTGTTATTTTGACTTAGTTGACTATCAGCAATTATTTATGTCTCTCTAACCTAATCAGTTTCAACACATTTTTCTGCAGTACTCAACCTTGGGTGGCAAGAGAAAAGCTATTATTTTAGATGCTGCTTTATTGGACAACAATAACAAGCATATAGGGAATAATTGCTTAATTTTGCTGTTGGTTTTAAGTTATGAACTTAGCAGGCTGGGCTGGACCCAGGAAAGGAGCAGACATCTGTTCACGGATCCTCAGGCTACATTTGCTTGATCTTTCTTTATCACAGTGCCTTGATCTAGGAACAAGGGGTGTTGTGTGCAGCTGGAGGATGGAAACACTGTGATGTTTTTTCACTTTGTCCATTGATCTGAGCACAACTGTACAACGAGTTGAAGGGTTCCGGTGTTTCACACAAATCTCAGTGAAATCGACTCTCATTTACTTTGTTATTTGGCTATTTATCGTTATCCTCCTTTTCCCCTGCAGGCCTGAACATGTCACATGGGTTCACACTAGCATTTTTCAAACACTGCCCCTTGTAGCTGTGTTAATAAAGCAATGGTCAACCAGTAGCTTGATTTTAGATTATTTTTTTTTCCTAAAAATAAAATTGTGCCAGATGTTTACTTAGAAAACTGGTTAAACAAACTGAGAGTAATTCCAGTTTTTTCTGCAAGTGGAAATTGGAATTCATTATTACTGGGCACTAAATGTTCAGATACCTTTCTGAGGTCCTTAAATCTATTTGATTTCCATGTTGACAGAGATATTAGACAGCTGTTGGAAAATCTGTCCCTTCTTTCAGTACTACAACAAGAAAGCTTTCCATTTAACTGCCAGGGGTCAATAAAGCTCTTTAATGTACTAATCAGTGTTGAGTGAAGTGTAGGAAAGTATAAGAAAGAATTCTTTCACTTCAATAATCGTGTGAAATTTTATCGGTACTTCCAGCTTACCAGTGGCACTTCTGCCCATGTTCATGGTAGGCTGGAGGGCTGAAGTGCATTTTCTGAATGGCTGCCCTAAGGGCTGGGATGCAGCAAGAACGTTGGTGGCAGATCAGGCAAGGTCAGGGAGAGGTTTTGCTTTCTGCAGACTTTCCAGGCTGGAGAGGGAAAGACCCCTTGCTCTGCCCAGGGGTAGGACAAGACTGCTCAACCCTTCCCAGTCACACTTTGGGGACTGAGAAACTGCAGTGCGGGTTTTTTTTTTTCCTCAAAGTATCTCAAGTCTCATGCTTTTTCATGGTGTGAACAGCATCCTAGCAGAGATTGCCTTGTGGCCATCTCCTCTCACTTGCAATCAAGCGATGTCACTATGGAAACCACTTGCATGGAAGAATAACATTAAGGAGGGCAGTCTGTGTTGTTAGCTCTCTTTAATGCAATATGTGTCTTAGTCTTTCCTCCCAGAAGTGGAATTAGTGTCTGGCTTTGCTCTTTATGGGAGTTCTCCCATCCCAGCTGTTTTGCTTCCTCATTTCCTCAGGCCATACTTGCCTGACACCTGATTTGTCTTCTCCTCAGTTGGCTCTCTGAGATCTTACATCCTTCCTCCCTGGGCATTTTACATAGCTAGCTCTGCTATCCCTGGCTGCTCCTGCCCCTCTCCTGCTTGCAAACTGTGCTGACAAGATGCAGGCACACCGGTGTCTTTGCCCTTAATAAAAGCATCCCTCCTTTCCTTTTCTTTGTCTTATGGCCCCAAGAGGGGGACCTCAGTGGTGTCCTCAACCTTCTATCAAATTGCTTCATCACAATTTCAAGGTCTTCCTAAGGAAACAGTGTCCAGGTTACCACCAGAGTGGCTGCAGAGAAGAAAGACCTGGCTTCATTTGAGCCTTGAGGCTGGCTTTCAGCAGTTTTAACCAAGAGGCATTGCAGCTCCTGCCTCCCGGGGTGTGGAGCTGTTGCTGTTGGGAAGTGTAACTGTGGGTATACACCTGGCTGTCACAGGACATTGCTAAGATTGTTTGCTGTGTTCTCATATAACATTAAGCATACCAGGAAAGGATTTTCTGTCTCTTTATTTACCAGTCGATTTTTGGACTTTTTCTTTCACATTCTCCACATCAGAGGTAGTTGAAACTAGAGCTTTTTACACTGCTCAGTGGCCTTCTTCAGATGTGATAGTATATTTTGAGTCCATTTACATACTTTAACACTGCAGCCCCCTTACTTTCCTGGAAAACAAGCAGTAATTCAGAAATACATTTCTGAAAATATATGTGCATGGTGGTAACTGCTAACTAGCAGAGGACTTATTGGGTGCTCTTCCAACCTTCAGCCCTCAGCAGAGCCATAGATCCAAACCTCCATAAAGCTCTGTGTCCCAGTTTAGTCATTTGTAAAGCATATATAACACCCCTTTCTAAGAGAGGAGTAAGAGGGTGTACAGCACCAGTCTCCATGAATGCAGGGTTGTAGATCAGCATGAAGTGCTATTATAACTAATAAATGTTAAATGATGCCTTTTTTGACATGCGATTTCATGAGTTCATATTCTGAACAGGACTTACAGGGATATTTTATGATAATTTTCCAACAGGATTCTTGACCCTCAAAATCAGTAATCTAAACCAGCATGCAAGAAGGAAGAAATATTTTCTGGTGGTGTAGGCAATGAGCACACTAGTACTCTGACATGAGTGCAAATGCTTTGCAATTGTTTGCTATTAAAGTTTGAAAATCGATTTCCCAATAGCTTTAAATACTTGGGTAAAACCTCATAATAGGTTGGGCAATCATTTTAGCTTTTATAACATAATGTGAATTCAGACACATGGTTATGCTAAAATCTTTCCCACTTGCATACCTCTTACAGAGATTACAAAGGGAACGTGTTACAGACAATAAAATCTAGGGGGGAAATTGTCATCCCGTTTCTCCAATACCATTAAGCACAGAGACAGTGATGCTGGCCATTGCTTAGTAAAGGAAAAACAACAAGTTTACAGTTCCTCATTTCCCATGGCAAACAGATTGCTTATTTTAATTTTGAAAATAAAACGATGAAGGCGATGTGGGTCTGTAAATAAGAGTGTGCATCTCAATTTTCTGCAAATGCTTAAGTGGTTTACATCTGTTTCCTCCCAGTTGTATTTCTCAAACATGAATTTCCATTTTAAAAAGAGTCATAAAATCACTACTGTTTCTCTGTGGATCTATTAGCAATAAAATAGCCTACAGAGGTTTGCACAGCCATGGAAAATGTACAGTGATAATAGGCTGTCCTGCTGTTACATGGCTTATGCAAACTTTACATTTATCACTGTGGAACCATCTATCCTCAGGGTTGGAGTACAGCAAACAACTGAATAAAAAAGACCAAAAGAAAGAAGATAATACAGGAAGCTCTATATACACATCATTAATCAGACATGATGAATTCTCAAACTTGAATATATGTTTTCTCAGAGCCAACCAAGAGGAAAAAAATGCTGATCACAATCTGAAATGTGAAACTTTACATAAAATTAATCTACTGCAAACTGATACTGCACTAAAGGATAGAGACCGAGAGAGAGCAAAAAAACTTATTTTCATATCTATCTGTTAGCCCTCACTTATGGCACTCATGCTACCCAAAGACCAGCATCTTGTGGAAAAATTGCAGGCTGATGCTGAAGCAGCTCAGTAAGTAATGCAAGTCAAAGTGTCAGGAATGTGAAAGCAGCAGTTGCAGCCATTCACAGGGTCAGGCAGAGCACTTTCTGTTAGCCAGCCATGAAGCCAGCACTGTCCCAGTTTGACATGTCCAGCTGAACAGGTACTTGCAACCAATTTAACTTCAGCAGAATAGAGCCCTTGAGCCTACAGCTCAAGACTCTTCTGATTTTTGCTTGGCGTTGGATGAGCTGGAGGGTTTCCCAAGGCAGCTGGGAGCACACGGTAACCCCTGGCATCCTGACCACATCTTCCATTTGATAGCTATGCCTCCTGTCAGCAGTATCCAAGGAGGATGGCTAGGGAACCTTTAAGCCCAGTCTTTGCCAAGTGGGGCTGTTCAGCATATTGCACAGGAATGGTAAGTGCAGCTCCTACAGAAGCAGCACACAGAGATGAGTGTCTCACAAGAAAGCCTCACTGGGTTGCTCCTTGTTTTCCTTAGTGTAATATAAATGCTTATCAGGATGAAAGCAACTGGCTGCTCTTTATAGATGGCAGAAGGTGACGGTAATATCATTGGATGCTTCTTAGTTAAAGGGTAATTGAAATTAGAGAAAGAAAAGGTGAAGAGGGAATAAATAAAAGCAAAAGAAACATGGTGTAGAAAGGGGTCAGGAAGACTGGTGAGAAATAAAACCTCTCCCCATTGGGATGGATTCCTGCGTTATTTGACCTGCTGCCTTCACAGAATGAAAGCCAGAAAGGCACCCAGTCCAGGTGCACATTAATCTGGTTGCCTAAACAGAGTAAAAAGGTGAATGAAGAGAAATGATTCCTTAAGACAAACATAAGGCATATATGAGCTCAGAAAGCAATGACATTTTGCACATTATTTTGGAGTCAAAAGCAAATTGTCAAAAGTTTCTTTCTGAAGGTCTATGTGCTAGCTTTTGTGTAAATGCATCATATTTTTCCCTCATCAGGGATCTCATGGGAAGTATGACAGCAGCCTTTATTGGTTGTAAATGGCATACTGAAAAACATGGGACAGATTCATTGCTGGTGACTTCATAATTTTATAAAAATATCTCTTTGGATGAGTTTTGTCCTATGAGACATACTCAGTGCATTGGTGTTTTTACCTGTGTGTAACCATGGTTTTAAATGTCAGGTTTGTGAGCAGGAGCTCAGCTGTTGACTGTTTCAGGAGAGATGCATAAGCCTCAGTGATGATAAAATACCTCCATATTTCAAGATCAGAGAAACATCATCAGTCAGAAAACTCCATCACACTGCAAGAAGCTACTTTTATCTGTCCTCTCAGATGATACACTGATATTTTTTTGTGTGGCTTTAGCTCTCTTGAAGGTTTGTTTTTCCAGCTGGCTGTTCTGTTGCAGCCACTGCACAATGTAGTAGCTGCATTATTTCTGAGTATGGTTATTGCTCAATGATTTTTAGAAGCAGAGTTACTGAGTACTACAGTGTATATTCAACAGAAAGGTTGACCTTCACATTTCCAGATCTGAATAAAACCTCTACTTTCCTTCAACATTGTTGTCATGGTTTAAGCCTAGCTGTAACCCATGCAGCTGCTCTCTCACTCCCCCTCCTTCCTCCCCGCCAACACCCCGCACCCAGAGGGATGGGGAGGAGAATTGAAAGATTGCGATTCCCACCGGCTGAGACAAGAACACTCCAGTAACTAAAGTATAACACAAACCACTACTGTCACCATCAATAATAATAATGATAAGGGAAATAACAAGGGAAGAGAATACAACCACTCACCACCCACCGACTGATACCCGGCCTGACAGAGCAGTGATCCAACCCTTCTGGGCCCCTGTCCCCAGTTTTTACATCCTGGGCATGATGTGCTGTGGTATGGAATACCTGTTTGGTTAGTTTTGGTCAGATATCCTATCTCTGCTTCCTCCTGGCTTCCCCTCCTCCCTGGAAGAGCATGAGGCTTAGAAAGTCCTTGGTCAGAGTAAACATTACTGTTTAGTAACTAAGAACATTGGTGTTATGAGCGTTGTTCCCAGGCCGAAAGTCAAAAGCACTGCACCAGCTACTAAGGAGAAAAAATGACTGCTACTGCTGAACCCAGGACAATATCCACCCCTTACTCCATACCATTCATGTCATGCTCAGATTCCATATTTTCAATATACCATGACTCATATGTATACATATATATACATGCATCCACACACACAGAGGGAGAGAGATCATTCCTTAGTGCATGGACCAACCCCTATAAAGCTACTGAGTCCATTCGGTCACGATAACAGGTTCCATCTCTTGTAACAGTCTTTCAGAGCAAGAGAGGCTGTGTGCAGTGTTGGGTCATTGCCTTTACCAAAGAACTCATCTGGTTTCATCAAAGTTCATTCTTTGTTGGGATGATGGTCAGAGGGAAGTCAGGGCCAGTTGCTGATGACCTGAAGACATCTAGCTGGTGGGCTCTAAAACTACTGCATAGCAGGCAACAGCATACAATTGAGTTCATTGGCTGTTTTCCCCTAAAATCAAATGCTCTTCAGGTATACATCAGACTTCCCCATCTTCCCACATTACTCACCAAGTAGATCCAGGTCCCTGACCAGAAGCAATCCCACGAGTGGGTTTGCCTTTACCTGAAGCAGGAATAACACAGACTGTCTTCCCAGCAAATTCTTTATGTGAATCACAGGAACTTTGTCCCCCTCTACAGTACATAAAGTTCTGACTGGGCTGGGCCAGCCATGTTAGCAGATCCTCTGGTGTTGACCAACCAGGTGGGCTTTGGTAAGTGTGTATCCCAAAACTTGAAAGTCCCATCACCCATTGCTCTCAGTGTAGTTTTTAACAGCCCATTGTACCATTTGATTTTCTCAGAGGCTGGTGCACGGTAGGGGATGTGATATACCCATTCAATGCCATGATCTTTGGCCCAAGTGTCTATCAGGCTGTTCCAGAAATGAGTCCTATTGTCTGACTCAGTTCTCTGGGGTGCCAAGTCGCCACAAAATCTGTTTCTCAAGGCCCAGGATAGCGTTCCAGGCAGTAGCGTGGGGCACAGCGTATGTTTCCAGCCATCCGGTGGTTGCTTCCACCATGGCAAGCACATAGCACTTGCCTTGGTGGGCTGGTGGAAGTGTGATATAATCAGTCTACCAGGCCTCCCCATATTTGTGTTTCAGCCATCATCCTCCATACCAAAGAGGCTTTAACCATTTAGCTTGTTTAATTGCAGCACATATTTCACACTCCTGAATAACCTGGGTGATAGTGTCCACTGTTAAGTCCACCCCTCGATCACAAGCCTATATGTATGTTGCATCTCTACCCTGATGGCCTGAAGTGTCATGGGCCCACCAGGCCAAAAAAAATTCACTCTTATGTTGCCAATCTAAGTCCATCTGAGCCACTTCAATCTTAGCAGCTTTATCCAGTTGTTGGTTGTTCTGGTGTTCCTCAGTGGCCTGACTCTTGGGTACATGAGCATCTACATGGTGTACCTTCACCACCGGATTCTGCACCTGGGCAGCGATATCTTGCCACAGTGCAGTAGCCCAGATGGGTTTACCTCTGTGTTGCCAGGTCCTCTACTTCCATTGCTGCAACCAACCCCACAGGGCTTCATCCATGAGTCAGTATAAAGTACTGGCCACTTTTCTTGTTCAACAATGTCCAAGGCCAGCTGAATGGCTTTCACCTCGGGAAACTGACTCTATTAACCCTCTCCTTCAGCAGTTTCTGCAACTTGTTTTCGGGGACTCCATACAGCTGCCTTCCATGTCTGATGCTTTCCAGGGATGGCTGGACCCATCAGTATACAAGGCATACTGCTTTTCACTTTCTGAGAGTTTATTATATGGTGAGGCCTCTTCAGCATGCATCACCTCCTCCTCCTCTGGTGACATTCCAAAATCTTTGCCCTCTGGCCAGTCCATGATGAGTGGTAGAATTCCTGGATGACTGGGATTTCCTGTTCCAGCTCATTGTGTAGTTAGTGCAGCCCACTTACTCCATGTAGCATCAGTTGCATGATGTGTAGAGGAGACCCTACCTTTGAACATCCAGCCAAGAACGGGCAACCAGGGTGCCTGGAGGAGCTGTGCTTCAGTGCCAATCACTTCTGAAGCAGCTCAAACCCCTTCATAGGCTGCCAGGATCTCTTTTTTTCAGTTGGGGTATAGCTGGCCTCAGATCCTCTGTATCCCCAATTCCAAAAGCTGAGGGGTCGACCTCAAGTCTCCCCTGGAGCTTTCTGCCAGAGGCTCCATGTAGGACCATTCTCCCCTACTGTGGAGCACATGTAGAGCATGTAGAGCATGTGCTCTACATTTTTAACGTCTGGTCCAAGGGCTACTACTCAAAGTCTTGTTGCTCCGGGCCCCATTTAAAACCGTTTTTCTTCCTGGTCACATGATAGAGAGGGCTTACAATCAAACTGTAATTCAGGATGTGCATCCTCCAGAACCCCAT
>JASSUY010030781.1:15047-26033 GCA_032466535.1 Forpus xanthops | reverse complement strand
CAAGGGAGAGCCGCCGCCGGAGCCGGGCTCTGCTCCCGGAGCCGGGAGAGGTCTGTGGGGCTGCGGGGCCGCCGCTGCTCCCCGGGGGCATTGCGGAGTCCGTGCGGGGCAGCGGGTGCTGGGGGGCCTGGAGCGGTTGGGCCAGCCCAGCTCCTTGGTGTCTCCCCGCTGTGAAGCTGGGCTGGGGACCCGGCTGGGATGCTTTGGGAAGGGCCGGTGGTGCACTGGATGTGGTGTCCCAGCAGTGAGGTGGCTCCTGCTGCTCTGCACGCCACAGCCCTGGCCCGTCCTGGTGCACCGGCGCTCCGAGGCACTCGTGTTTCCCAGATGTCTTTATCCCTGGTTTGCCCTTTCGGGACAGGCTGCAGGTGAAGGCAGCCTTGGTGCTGCCCGCCTGACTCCGGTGGTGGGCCTGGAGGTTCCTTCCTGTAGGGAAGGTGGTAGGAGCAGGCTGTAGATGGGAGCTGAGGCAGGCTCCTGCATCACAGCGCCTGTGTTGCAGTGTACCTGGAGACTTATGGCTGCCAGATGAATGTCAATGACACGGAGATCGCCTGGGCTATCCTGCAGAAGAGCGGCTACACCAGGACAAAGCAGCTGGATGAGGTGAGGCCCGTTGGCAGCACTGTGCCTGCACAGCCTTTGTCTGGAGCACAGCCCTGGGGGTATTGGGATTTTTGTAGTTGAGGTTCTGAGGAGTGAAGGAAATGTTTAATAAGTGTGCTGGAAAGCTGTGGGCTGGCTTTTTACTTTCAACTGCTGGGCTCCCTCTCAATTGGAGAGGGATTGGACACAGTGGGATGCTCCTGGCTCATCTGTGAGTCAACTTCTCTCATGCAGTGGCAGACTGCTGGCCTCCTGTTAGTTTCTTCCACCTTCTTTGTTGAAACCCCCCACATACCTGGGCATTAAGTGGTTTTTCTAGTCTGCCTCCTCATGTTACCCCTGCAGGGGGTGAGCACTTAGGTTTGGCTGTTACAAGTTCTTCTCCCTCTTTTGTTGTTCAATCCAGGCAGACGTGATTCTCCTGGTCACCTGTTCCATCAGGTAAGGAACCTTCTGTCACTGCTGCTTTGGGACAGGTTTTGTGGCATTGCCATGTGAAAAACAAGTTGATAAATGTGTTGTGTGAGAAGAGGAAGGTGCAGATGTGAAACTCCCTGGGTAGCTGGGATGTGCAATGTTAATTGTTCCACGAGTTGCTTTCCTGTGTAGTGAGAAGAAGCTCTTTGGCATTGGGAGCCCTATGAGCAGGCTGTGGGCAGTTGCAGACCTGCACTGTTTGCTGCTTTAATGATGATTATTTTCTTTAAATGCCATTCTGTCTTCTCTGGAAGTGGCTGCCCCAGTGCAGGGTCTGTACCTCAGAAACAGGGAGCACATTTAGGGGCACTTTGGGGTATGAATTACAGGGAGCTTTGCTTGTTTCCTCTGAATGCAGAGGACACAGCGTGCTCACTGTCACCTGCAGGGTGGCTCGTGTTGGCTGGCTCAGCCAGGCTTTTCCTCCACGAGAGCTTAGTCCCTGAGCTGTTTCTGCAGTGCAGCTGCTCCTGAGTGAGAAAAACGATAGTAGATAAGAGAGTCAAGACAGAATCCACACAGCACAGATGACCCTTTCATGTGGTGGATGATTCCCTGGCTTTAGCTGAATTCTCTGCTCAAAGCACTTGGGCTCTTCAGGCTGGGGGGCTGTTAAAGTGCAGCAGTTGCAGTAACATCTGTTTTCCTGGCTGACAGGGAGAAGGCAGAGCAGGCCATCTGGAACCGCCTGCGGCACCTCAGGGCACTAAAGACCCGGCGGCAGCAGCAGGCTGGCTCTCCCCTGCGCATCGGGATTCTGGGTACCTGTGCAGCAGTGGGCAGCACGCAGTGTGTGCCCTGGCCCCTCGTGGTGCCACTGCCCCTTGTGCTTTGTTTCCTCCTCCCCTCTGGCAGCACCAAGCCTTTGCTGCAGGGTGAAAGTAGCCAGCAAAAGGGTGCAGAGGTGTGATGGAGGGTGGGCACTTCCTCACAAGGACCTTTGTCCTTTGCTGGCAGGATGCATGGCTGAGAGGCTCAAGGAGGAGATTCTGCACAGAGAGAAGCTGGTGGACATTGTAGCAGGCCCTGATGCATACCGAGACCTCCCCCGGCTGCTGGCTGTGGCAGAGTCTGGCCAACAAGCTGCCAATGTCCTGCTGTCCCTAGATGAGACCTATGCAGACATTCTGCCTGTCCAGACTAGTGCAGGTGGCACGACAGCGTTTGTGTAAGTACCTCTTTTTGCTGTGCGTGTTTCTGTGGCTCTGATTTGGAAATGCTGCTGTGCAGAACAGACATGTCAGTGGCAGCAGCTACCCAGGAGATGTAATGCCTGGTTGCACTCGCTCCCAGCAGCCCAGAAGCATGAGTCTACCAGACTGAGTGTTTGCTGCTGCTCCACTGTGTGACTGAGCCCTGGAGAAGCTGCCTGTGCTCTGCCTGGCTGTGAGCTGCTCATGCTCTCCTTGGAGAACACTGGTTTTCTAAGCCTGGCACTGCACCGAGTGATTCCTGTCCCACTGCTGTCTGTACCTTTCTGAAGCCTGCGCCTCTCTCTCCTCCTTCCTTCTGCCATGTCCTGTCACACATTCTCCTATTTAATTCTTCTGATCCTCCATGAGCTGTAACTTCTGTTGGTTTCACTTCCATTTGTTTAGTTCTGATAATAGGGCTCCTGAACTTGAGATCAGATTCTGCTCAGTGTGGCTGTAGAGACAGAGGGACGATATCACCCTCTGTAAGAGCAGGATGCAGAAGGATCTGTGATCCCTGCCAGGCTGTGGTGCAAGTCTGTGCCTCAGCAGTTAATTTCCAAGTTTCCTGGAAACATGCATGAAGAACAAGGAGGTGTTGACTGGGGGTGAGCAGAAGCCAGAGCTGCCTGTAGTGGTGTTAGAGCCGTGTTCAGAGCTGGTCTGCGTGTACTGCACGCTGAGGGCATTGATAAAGGCAGCGGTTGATGAAGCAGGGCTGGATGCAATGGGGATGACTCTTCTGGAGTGATAGTGGAATGACCTGTACTTGCTCTTGGCAGGTCTATCATGCGGGGCTGTGACAACATGTGCAGTTACTGCATCGTGCCCTTCACCCGTGGCCGGGAAAGGAGCCGCCCCATTGCGTCCATCCTGCAGGAAGTGAGGATGCTCTCAGATCAGGTGAGGCAGAGCCTCCCCGCATCCTGTCCCAAGCCATGAAAGAAGGGCTGGTTCTCAGTGAAGGTGTTTTCAGTGGTACCTTTGAATGCACCACCTTTATCTGCAGAGGTGAGGTTACTGCAGGGTTCCACCAGTGGCATTTTGATTCCCTTTGTCATACTCTGAGCCAGACAGGAAAGGGAGGGCTTCCTTTGGAGGCTGCTCCTGGAAATGAGGGTAGAAGCATGGCTGCTTACAGCGTAGCCATCCTGACCAGCGTATGGTGGTTTCTCTCTCTTTTTTGTTGTAGGGGGTGAAAGAAGTGACCCTCCTGGGTCAGAACGTCAACAGCTTCCGAGACACATCTGAGGTGCAGTTTCAGTCAGCTGCAGCCCCGGGCCTCAGCCGTGGCTTTAGCACAGTCTACAGAGCCAAGCCAGGAGGTTTGCGCTTCGCACATCTCCTGGACCAGGTGTCCAGGATTGATCCAGAAATGAGGATCCGTTTCACCTCCCCACACCCCAAGGACTTCCCTGATGAGGCAAGTGTAAAATAAGCACCTGGACCACTGCGGGCAGGCTCTGAACTGCACACAGGGCTGTGCTTCCTTCCCCCCCTTCTGTGCTGAGCCCCAGAATGGGAACAGCAGCTCCTGGGAGGGGGAATGTCTGTGCTAAAGCTGTCAGTTTTGCAGTTTGCTGGCTTTCCCCTTGGCATCCTGGTAGAGTTGAGCTCTCTGTGATGTTGCCTCCTTATTGCTCATCGCAGGTCCTGCAGCTTATCCAGGAGCGACACAACATCTGCAAACAGCTTCACCTCCCAGCCCAGAGTGGAAGCACGCGAGTCCTGGAGGCCATGCGACGTGGGTGAGTCCTGTGCCCTGCCCCTGATTCTGGCTGCTGCTTTCTCCTCACCAGTCATGGCTTTCTGATGAGCAGATCCACGTGTTCTTCATTGCAGATACACAAGAGAAGCATACTTGGAGCTTGTACACCACGTGCGTGACTCCATTCCAGGTGAGTGTTCCCTGTGGCTGCTCTGAGCTCAGCACAGCTGTATCTTACTGCCTTTTCTCAAGCGGATCCTTCCTCTCTTCTTTGAGGAGGTGTAAAGCTGTATCTCTCTTACAGGGGTGAGTTTAAGCAGCGATTTCATTGCCGGCTTCTGTGGAGAGACGGAAGAAGATCACCAGCAGACTGTGTCTTTGCTGCAGGAAGTCCGCTACAACGTGGGCTTCCTGTTTGCCTACAGCATGAGACAGGTGAGTGCAGGACCTGATGGAGCAGGCTTGTTACCTCTGGGCATCTCACCCAGCTCCTGAGTGCTGTTTCTCACCATAAGACACTGTCCTGCAGTGACCTGGCTGTGGGTATGTTCTTGTCAATGAGAACTTGTGCTGATGGAGCTGAGCAGCCGAGCTGGCTGGGGGCAGACCAGGTTCTGATCTCTGGTTACTGAGGCCGATCTTGCTCTGTCTCTTCACAGAAGACCCGGGCCTTTCACCGCCTGCAGGACGATGTGCCTGCAGAGGTAAAGCAGCGGCGGCTGCAGGAGCTCATCACTGTGTTTCGGGAGGAGGCTGCAAGGGCCAATGAGGCCATGGTGGGCCAGTGTCAGCTGGTACTGGTGGAGGGGGTGAGTGTGCCTGCAATGGAGTCCTCTTCCCCCCCCCCTTAGCCTGTACACAGCAGTCATCACTTCTGCCCTCCCTTTTCTTGCTTTCCCCACACAATCCTGGGACTCCAAGACTGTGTCTCCACCCTTAAGCTTCACACAGTCTGTTCTAGAGCCCTGAGCTGAGCACAGGGGGTGGGATAGGTTAGAGACATGCCTCCAGCCAAGTACTGAATTAGTGCAGGCTTTGAAATGCGGGCTTTGGTGTGTGGGTGTCAGCACAGCAGCTTGGCCAGAGGACTTGCTAACATGGCAAGCTTAACAGTGTGCAGTGGGGATTTTAATGCTGGCAGTAGTGCTCAATTAACTCCTGAGGCAGTAAAGCCCAGCAGTGAATCAGAGCTGCTGCCAGGCAGGTAACACTCCCTGTCCCCCTTTCAGCCCAGCAAGCGCTCTGCCTTGGAGCTGTGTGGCAGGAATGATGGCAACATCAAGGTGATCTTCCCTGATGCTGAGGTGGAGGATGCTGCAGGGTGCCAGGCTCCAGCCAGGGCCCGGCCAGGGGACTACGTGCTGGTGAAGGTGACCTGACCGCAGTGCTTGGTTCCTCTTTTTCTTGCTGTTCTCCAGAGCAGCTGCTGCCAGGAGAGCCTAAAATTAGAACAGATCCTCCTCAGTTTCTGCTCCTTGTGCTGTTCCTTTCAGGTAACCTCCGCCAGCTCCCAGACACTGAGGGGAGTTCCACTGCGCCGCACAACCCTCTCCCGCTCTGCAGCTTGTCCCTGAGCTGGCCCTGCTGCTGCTGGACAGAAGCAGCACGTCTCTCCAGGAAGAAACGAGGAAGTTTGGTCAGGAGATGGAGTAGAATCAGGGACATGTGTGTGTATTGGAATATGTGATGTGTGAAATAATAATATATGTATTTCTGGTTTGGCAACAATTTGCCCTTCATCGCTCTGTGCAAGTCTGTAGGTGAAAGGGCTGGAAGCTGTGTGTGAGTTGCCCAACCCAAGTACTGCATAATGCTGTATCTTCACTTGCTCTGGGGCTTTGCCTGCCTTGCAGTGCTGCAGTGCCGGCCTCTGGCTTTGGTCACCTCCTCTCCTGCAGCGCAGGCTGAGGCATGCCCTGCACCACTGCTTTCAGCTCGCTGGCCTGTGCAGCCAGCTCCATGGCCTGCAGAAGGGATGACACACACCTTTCCCTGCTGTAACCTCCTCCCCACAGCCACCTCTTCCCAGTCCTCCATGAGGCCAGCTCCGCTGACTTTACAGTCATTACTGTAAGAGCAAGAGCCTAATGAGGAGGAGAGCTGGGTTTTGATGGGGAAGTGACCATGCTCACTGCACGGGCTCCCTGAGGAGCCCCAGTGCTCACCATTTACCTTACCTCTTAGTTTTTATTGGCCTTGGGGATGTGGGCTGGGTCTTTAAGGCAGTGGACCCCCTGTTAGGACATGCTTGGAGGCTGGGTCAGTTCTTTGGTGCTGCCTGGAAGCAGGAATGTGATTTTCTTGGGGGCTGCAGATGGGATGTGTCACGTGTCAGAAGATTTGCTCCCCAAATCCGGCTGCTGGAAGGCTGAACATGGGCCTCATACCCATTCCTATGTGTTTCTTTTGCCAGCCTGAACAGGGAGAGCCCTGAGCTCCATAGGGCTTTACATCTCCCGCACCGGTTTGTGCCTGTGCACTCTGCTGCTGAGAGCTGAAAGGCTGTGGATTTTGGTAGACCTCTGGAATAGGAAGGGGTTGGTTCTGCTGGGAATGCTGTGGTACAGCAGCTGGGGGTCCAGACCAGAATACTGGTTAGTGTGAACACGAGTTGTATCTGCTCTGTAGAGAAACAAATCCAGGAAGCAGTACCCAGGCTTGCTAGGGACTATCTGGGCTGTGTTACCATCAAAGAGGCTTCCCAGAGTTTTATTATCCAGTGTTTAATGGCCTCAGTTCCCACCAATTCCATAACTGTCCTCATGAGATACATCCTGTAGTGCAGCTCAGAGCAAGTTCTGGTGTGTTCCTGAGGGGGCCCAGGGGACAGCAGCCCTGTTACAGGCTGAAAGCTGCTCTTGTCCTTCTGGAGAAGAGCTGGAGGCAGCCCCTGCCAGGCTCTGCTTGCTCCTGGGCCCAGGAGGAGATGTTCCTCAGAGGAAACCACACTGGGTTGGGTGCTGGGTGGGATTTTGTTTCAGGGATGACTCAGGAGTCCGCGGGTCCAGCCCTCCATGGTAAACCCCTCCTCTGCAGCCCAGTGCTCTGTGTGCTCAGCCTTCCTGTTTCCACAGGGATGGAAACTGTGAGAAAGAACACCATGGGGCCAGAAGTCAGGGATAAAAAAAGCGCTTCAGAACAAAGGGGGTATTGATGGAGAAGGGTTCGGGGTTATCTGCTCGTTCTGCTCTTTCGATTCCTCTGGTGCCAAGTTCACGTTCTACTCTGTGCATTGGGCATGGGCTGTGGCACTGCTGGGGAGCCCCCCCCCCCAGACCCTGGCTGCTGCTGTAGCTGTCAGTAAAGGTTGGGGACATGGCTCTGCCCCTGCATCACCAGTACATGGTAATAAGAGCCTTAGTGCTGCTGGGAGCGGGTCTGTGCTGTCCTGTGTGCCCTCAGCTGGGCTGTGCAGCCCCTGCCCTGGAACGTCTCCCTCTCATTGGGTTTAATGTGGTCTCTGATTAAAGCAGAGGCTCATTCCAAACAGCCTCTGCAAAGCGGCCCTGGGGACCCTTCCCACCTCTCAGTTCCACAGCTCCCTCCCGATTCCCAGCAGGATGGGGCCAGCTTTGTGGGCAGGTGTGTGCCATGGATCAGTGTTCACAGCAGCTCACACCACCGCAGGCAGTGCCAGAGCTCAGCCCCCTCACACAGCATATCACACAAGCCACGTTGCTCCCTCCAGCCTGTCCCATTGCTGCCAGGCGTCAGGAGCTCCGTGGTGCCCTGGCTGGGGTTCCATTGGCATCCTGCGGGCTCGGGCAGTGCTGAGGCTGAGCAGAGCCCTGCCCAGCACCTCCTCCTGCCCCGGGCCCTCGGAGAACACACAAACGCTTCTGTGCCTCTTCCAGGCAGTCCTGCCCAGTCCCAGCCATGGGCAAACACCTCACCAGGCTCTCGGCAGATGGGTTTTCCCAGCACAGACCCAAAGTGCGGCGATGACGTTTGCTCACAGGCACTCAGTGCATCCCAAGGCATCTCCTGACACCGGGATTTCGTAACAACCTGCACGTGTTCCCCTCTGCTCGCAGCGTGTGCTGGGGCATCACCACGGGCACACAGCTTCACGTGGCAGAAAGGTCTCTGTCAGAACAGGAGCCTGTTTGTTCTCTGGCGCCCATCACAGCCCTGAAAGAACAAACCTGTTTGTCCCCAGGTCTTGGCTGTGCTCACGGGGAGGAGGGACAGGCGGCAGCGGGCACTCTTAGCCATGGTCCTCTGTTCACCACAGCAGTTACCAGCCTGAGTGCAGCCTCAGCATAGATCCCATCTCTGTCTCCTCTACCCCTGCTCACACTTGTGCCCATCTCCAAGGCTCTGAGCAGCTCCCTCCCTGTGCCCAAGGGATGTAACTCGGGCAGAGGCTTCTGCTCTTGCCTGCCTTTCCGCTGCCTCCTGGTCCTGCACACCCCTGCTGTGGGCTGGGGTCCATGGGGGTCTCCTTTGGTGGCTTTTCATCACCATTGCTGAAGGTGTTTGCGTGAAGCTTTGGGATTTAATGCAGCATAGAGAGCTGTTTAACAGCTCTTCCGTTTCTGAGCTCATTTATATCTGGAGTTACTCCTTTCTGGACTGGGTGCTGTGGTTGGGCTCCAGCAGGAAGGGAATGGCTGCTCCTAAAGGCTCCTTCAGACAGCGAACTGCTGTGTTGTGCTGGCAACTCGAGGTGCTGTGTGTCTCAGCACCGGGCAGTGGTTGGGTCCCAGTGTCCTCCCACCAGCCCCAAGCTGCTCCACAGCCCACCCAGCACCAGGATCAGCATCTCCATCCATGCAACACCCTGGAGGGCTGCTGGCTGTGCGTGGAATTCCAATGGGATGTGAATGGCACCTCCAGCTCTCCAGGGCTTTGTGGATGCAGAGTGGATCTCACACGGCTGTCACAGCAACTGCTGCTCTGGGGCCTGTGGCTTTTCCTCCTCCCTTGCGAGCAGTTTGCTCCTGTACTGACAGCCAGCTATTGACTTCTTGTTCTCCTGGAGACCAGACGTCCTGTCTCATCAGCTTTAAATTAGCTTTATCTTTAGACTTTGCTATTAATAAGCTCTCAGCAGGGTGTCATTACTTGGTATCTATTTCCTGATGCTTTCCATTAATGGCTCCGAATCTTCCAGATGTTTTTGTTCAAGTGTTTTCCCCGCTGCCTGAGTTATTCAGTAGTCAGACATGGCTCAGCGAGGGGAGGGGGGCGATGCCAGGGAGCTGAGGTGATGCTGGGGTCTCTCTGATCCCACCTGAGCTCTGCTGCCCTGGCGCTATTGGAATCAATAGGGTAACCCCAACACCTCGGTGAGGCCGAGGTGGTGCTGTCCCTGCGGACAGTGGGGCCGGGCTGGCAGAGCGCAGGATGACCTTCTGAGCCTCCCTTTCCTCAGCAGTCCCATGGGCCCGAGGAGCGGCAATGGGCACGAGTCACTGCTGATGAGCACAAGGGGCAGTCAGCACTGGGATATCCCCCCCGGAGTGCTGGATTGCCCGGTGTGGGACACTGCTGAGCCTCGTCTGGGCAGGATACTGCGGCGTTCTCACCCCTCCTAGCACAGCCCGCTCTAGGAAACAAAGTGAGGGGGAATCGTGTCCCATTATTCCAAGGGGCCGTGCCTGGGGTTTCTGTTCCTGCTGGAGGCACTTCCAGGCAGTCAGGGAGCTGGCTTCAGGATTGTCTCACTGTAGTGTCAGTGGGAGCAAAGCAAACACCGTTGGTGCTGGAAACACCCAAACCTCCTCCATCTGCTTCCTATGACGAGGAAAATGCATCCCGGGGCTTCACTGAGGAGTCGATTCCATGGGACAAAGCGGGGGGGAGGACTGGTGCCAGACCAAACCTCACTTCTTGTGCCGGTGAGGAGGAAGGCTCCTGATCCCTGACAGGAGCCCTGGTTTGGCAGCGCTGCAGCACCCTCAGGTTCTGATGGTCACCACAGCCCCGTGGTGGGGAGCAGACAGACGGGGGGTCTCCTCCCCTCCGCAGCCACCCGGGTGCCAAGGGCATGGGCTGGAGACCAGGAGCAGGAACGGGACCACCCTTGGTCGAGTGACCCCGGTGCAGGGGTTTGAGCCTTATGGAGCCGCTCCGTCCGCTCTGGGTTATTCAGACTGCTTTTATCCCACTTTTATGGTTTGCTTTTAGTGCCATCTTTTTGGTTGCGAGGAGAGCATTGAAGCTGTCAGACCCCAGCGGGTGTTTCACTGGAGTTTCCCTTTGAAACAGGGACCATGCTATGTTTGACATAAAGGTTCCGCTCTCTTAACTCCATCTTTAAAAGCTGCTGATGGAAAAACCTTCCCCCTGTGCTCAGCAGAGAGCCCAGCATGGACATGTGGGGAGCAATGGGACCCCAATGGAGACGGCATCCGCAGCGCCCGCTGCATGCCATGGGCTCTCATCCATCCTCCAGGGCTCTTCCCTCCCTTGTTGGGCCCGGGAGATGCTCAGAGCTGGGCTCCGACTGGGCCGGGCGCTCTTGTACAACAGAGCACCGTAGGGAAGAGGCAGGCAGAGCCCAGCAAAGCTGAGGCCATTGTCTGCCTTCAGGGCTTTGGTTTTGCGTGCACGGGGCCAAAGCAAACCCCGGCCCCGGCTCAGGGCTCCCGTTTCACCACCGAGCCTTTAAAGCAGTTTTTCTGGTGGGCATTGGGACCGTGCATCCTCCTGACCATGGGGAATGGCAAACAGCTTCTGGAGTCCTAAGGATAAACCCTGACAGCTTCTTCCATGCACATAACTGCGGGGACCTTGAGCTGAAATGCCTGAGCCATGCTTCAGCAGCACAGGAGCTCATCCTGCTTCAGCTGCACAGGAGCTCATCCTGCTTCAGCTGCACAGGAGCTCATCCTGCTTCAGATGCACAGGAGCTCATCCTGCTTCACTGGCACAGGAGCTCATCCTGCTTCAGCAGCACAGGAGCTCATCCTGCTTCAGCAGCACAGGAGCTCATCCTGCTTCAGCTGCACAGGAGCTCATCCTGCTTCAGCTGCACAGGAGCTCATCCTGCTTCAG
>JASSUY010030781.1:4516-14947 GCA_032466535.1 Forpus xanthops | reverse complement strand
GGAGCTCATCCTGCTTCAGCTGCACAGGAGCTCATCCTGCTTCAGCTGCACAGGAGCTCATCCTGCTTCAGCTGCACGGGAGCTCATCCTGCTTCAGCTGCACGGGAGCTCATCCTGCTTCAGCAGCACAGGAGCTCATCCTGCTTCAGCTGCACAGGAGCTCATCCTGCTTCAGCTGCACGGGAGCTCATCCTGCTTCAGCTGCACAGGAGCTCATTGGTGCCCTGCGCTGCAGAGCTGTGGGCACCTCATGGGGTCAGTTTAACCCCAACCCCGCTCCTGTCAACCCCACTGAGGGGTGAAGCCCCAGAGCGGGGCTGGTGCCGGCTGCAGGGGTGCCCACCATGTGCCCCATTCCCAGCACCTTCAGCCCTTCCATTCACCTCCTCTCCTGAATGCCCTCGGGAGGAAGAGCTGAATCCCACTGCTGGTGGCAAAGTGTAAATGTGGGGTGAGAAGAGGGTTCTGGGGACCAGGGAAGGTGCTGCCTGCAGACCCGGCTCCCGGGATCCCCTCTGTGCCCAGGGGATGGGCAGGAGCAGAGGCACCGGTGATGGGCAGAGGCAGAGGAGCTGTTGGTGCTTCGCACTGGAGGCACCGCGGCACTGGGAAGTGTCTGATGCCACACAGTGCCATGTGGCATCCCTGGGGTCCCGGTCCCAGCCCCATCCTGGGGGATCAGGGCACAAGGGATGTGCTTGTTGGTGTCCAACAGCTCCGGGCTCGCTGGCAGCACGAGGGGAGCGGGAACAGGGAATGAAAGAACCAGCAGCTGAGGGACAAGGGCAGAATAAATCTGCATAACTACAAGTGAGGGGAACAGCTCCTGCTCACATTGACCATGGCTGTGTGCCCTTAACAGGGAGAGGGCAGCAGGGCTCGGCCTGGTCATGATGTACCTCTTCAATACCCTCTGCCTGTGGGTTACTCCTGGTGCTGATGGGGAGATAAATACCGAACCCCTCGCGAGCACAGAACTCCTGTGGCGGTCTGGAAAGGAACCAAGTCACGTGCGGGATGCAGAGGAAGGAAAACCCTTTTATTGCAAGCAGTAACAGCAGGGACGTGAATCTGCCTCACATCCAGCTCCTCCTGGAGATCACAAGACAGGATGGCATTTCTGTGATCGCTCAGAGCACAGCTGTATGGGAGCACATCAGCCAAGTACCGGCTGGATTAGGCCTTTTTCTGCCGCCTTTTGAACAGGGTGAATTCGCTGGAAACAGCATCATTTCCTTTTGAAATGGTAAAATCACCAAGCAGAGGGAGAGCAAAGACAAAGCATCCGCAGGCTGTTGGTGCTTGTCCCCTTTCTCCCCCTTCACATGGATTTCCCATGGGGCAGCAGCATGGGGTGATGTTCCCACTGCCAGCAGAGGAGGGGTGTCCTGGTCCAGCTCCAGGAAAGGCTCCTCCATGCCAAGCAATTCCCAGCCCAAAACACAGCCCGGGGCCAGGCAGAACATGGGATGCTTGAGGAAGGGCTGGGGTCGGGATGTACCTCCATTAGTGGGTGCCCTAATGTGGCTTATGGCTGTGACACCGGGAGTGAACATGGGCATGGCCTGGGGCTCCTGCCCCTGGATCCAGTGGGAGCAGTGCATTGGCACACCTCACCAGCAGCAAACACAGCTCTGCTACCCCTGGGCTGGGCCGAGACACCAAAGCGATGAGGCAGAAACGTAATGCAGAAGCAGCAGTGAGTTTTCTTGGGTGGGTTTCTCCGTTTTCATGTCTATTCTCTATGTATCCAGTAATCTTCCTCCCTCCTCCTCCTCATGGTGGAGCAGTGGGAATGGCCATGGGGAACCTGTGGGGATGCTGGAGCTGAGGATTCAGGCTCTGGGAGCTTGGAGCAGCAGCTTCGTGCTCCCCATCAGTGCAGGATCAGGTCTGGGGGCTCAGCTCAGAGAGCCCCAGCACCAGCACCAGCACCAGCACCAGCCCCAGTCCCAGCACCAGCACCAGCACCAGCCCCAGTCCCAGCACCAGCACCAGCACCAGCCCCAGCATCAACACCAGCACCAGCACCAACACCAGTCCCAGCACCAGCCCCAGCACCAGCACCAACACCAGTCCCAGCACCAGTCCCAGCACCAGCACCAGCACCAGCACCAACACCAGTCCCAGCACCAGTCCCAGCACCAGCACCAGCACCAACACCAGTCCCAGCACCAGCACCAGCACCAGCACCAGCCCCAGCACCAACACCAGCACCAGCACCAGCCCCAGCCCCAGCACCAACACCAGTCCCAGCACCAGTCCCAGCACCAGCACCAGCACCAACACCAGTTCCAGCACCAGCACCAGCACCAGCACCAGCCCCAGTCCCAGCACCAGCACCAGCACCAACACCAGTCCCAGCACCAGCACCAGCACCAGCCCCAGTCCCAGCACCAGCACCAGCACCAGCACCAACACCAGTCCCAGCACCAGCACCAGCACCAGCACCAACACCAGTCCCAGCACCAGCACCAGCACCAGGGTGCTGAGCCAGGTCCCAGCAAACCATCCTTACCCCAGAGCGCTGCTGGCCACATGGCTATGGAGTGCGCCCGACACTGATGCCTGTGACTGGGGAGACGGACCCAGGTCAGTGCACCCTGTCCCCCCCAGCCCCACAGCTCCCATCTGCGGGGCCAGCTCCCAGCGTAGCAATGGCCCGAGATCCACCAGCTTCATGGGCAGAGCTGATTTAGTGCCCTGAGGACCACGGGGGAAGCTGGGACCGCGTCCAGCTCTTGCTTCCCTCCTCTGTATTAACTTTGCATGCATATGAGGCTGAAAGCTCTTCCAATCACCTCTGCAAATATTAATTAATCCTCACAGCATCCCGAGGACCATTATTCACTCCTATTAAGTAAATATTATTCAATCCTCTTATGAGAGGTGAAGTGACTTTTCCAGGGCTGTACAGGAGGACACAGACTTTGTCTCACAGCCGCACACCCGGAGCCACTGAGTGCCTGAGCTGGGGGATGTCTCTGAGGACCACAGACCATGAACCACCCCAACACCGCGGTGCGGGGTGGAAGTGCTTTGTGGGACCATCCTGAGGTTCATCAGCGCCCTGAAGCTTCGGCTGCATCCCAGGGCCCTGGGGACACACTCCCCACTCTTGGCCACTACCGCACCAGGGCTGCATCGCCCTGAGCATCCCCGCAGCCTCGGCTGCTGCCCCTGTCTGGTTTACAGTGGGGATCCCATTGTGCCTGCACTTACTCTGCAGGAGCCAGTCGATGAAGGCGCTTGGGAAGGGGTAGTTCTGCAGAAAGCAAGGAGAGAGGAAGGTGAGAGGGGGAGGCAGAGGGAGGGGGCCGGGGCTGGGCATGGCCATACCTGCAGATCCAGCTCCATGTAATGCCCGGATGACACCGGCAAACTGGAGAGGGCCGAGTGGATTTTCCCCAGGAGCCCAAAGGAGACGACGCCTGAGGAGAGGCCAATGGGGCTGAGCAGAGCAGGATGCTGACCCAGGAGCCTGCGGGGGGCTCTGTCCGTGCTGGTGCATGGAGCCAGAGCCTGGGGAGCTCAGTCCACACCAGCCACGGCCTCAGCACCAAAGCAGCACAGAACCACAGAATGGTTTGGGCTGGGAGGGACCTTAAAGCTCCTCCAGCTCCAAGCTCTGCCACGGGCAGGACACCTTCCACTGGGGCAGCTCCAAGCCCCATCCAGCCCAGCCTTGAGCACTGGAGCACAGCAGGGCTGGGGAGGTTGAGCCACGTCAGGCACCAGGGGTAAGCCAGGACTGTGCCCCCCTTTACCAAGCAAAGCAGCTCCTTCTGCAGTGGGTCCGGCTCCACTGGGGGCCCTGGGGCCTGTGGAGGTGACTGGAGACAGAGCTCAAGTGTCCCTCTATAAACTAACATGGAAAAGGCAATTCAACGACTTACGGTTGAGGAACTGAAGCTTAATGTTGATGATGCTGACCCAGATGTTCACCAGCGGGCAGAGCTGCAATGGGAACAAGTGGCACAGCCTTGGTGAGAACAGCGGGTGCAGCAATGCGCTTCCCTAACACAGATTCACACATCTGACTCAAGATGGAACAATGGGCTCCTCACAGATCCCTCCATGGAAAAAGCAATATCGATTGCTCTGCCCTCTCCGAGTGACACCGATTCGATTGAACACAATAAAGGGCTCTCTCAGGAGCTCCTTTTCTCTAAGCAAGGCTGTCAGCCCTGCTCACTGCCTCACAGAGCGACTGGGTGCAGATCATCCCGTAACACTGAGTGATGCCATTGGAATTACTCTGAAAACAACTCCTGGCTGTAAGACGGATCAAGGAGCTTTGGGAACTCAGGGGACGTGGCTGTGTGTCTGCGCATGCACATGTATGTGTATATATGTGTCGTGTCTGTGTGAGTAAATCTGCTGGACAGCTGTGGCAAGAGCTGCAATGGGTGCAGCTTTTAGAGTGAAGGACTTTGAGGCACTCACCAGAGCGGGTATGAGAGACCGCAGAGAGCTGTTCAGCAAATTGCTCACTATATTGGTGAGAAACCTGGAGAGGGAAGGAAACACAAAGCTGCCAGGGAAGCGAGACGGAGCTCTGCCACCCATTGTCTGCTCCTACCTCTGCGTTAGAAGGTGCCGCAAGCCCACAGCTCCCCCAGGCTTCAGCAGGAATTACTGATGCTCGGGACTTTGCTACCCGGAGCTCAAATCTGGTTGCTAAGGAGTAAATCTGTGCCCAGATTGAGGCTGAAGTTGCGCCCCGCTGCAGACTTACAAAGAGCTGAGTTCTGCCTCTGGTTTTAACCACTTCCCATTGATCATAGGGTCATGGAGCCACAGAGCGGTTTGGGCTGGGGGGGACCTTAAAGCTCCAACCCTCTGCCACGGGCAGGACCACCTTCCACTGGAGCAGCTTGCTCCATGCCCTGCCCAGCCTGGCCATGGATGAGCCCCAGGTAAAGCACGGAGAGGTTGTGCTGAGTTCCTGAGTGATGGATCTGTCCCTGCAAAGCCCCCTCAGTGCCCAGTGTGAGAGCAGCCCATGGGGGGGACCTGTCCATGCTCACCCCCTCCGCAGGTTGACGTTGAAGCCCACGAGCAGGTTGTTGCAATCCTTAGCCACCAGCCTGAGGTCCCCGGGGGTGTCCTGGGTCAGTGCGATGTGGGATGTGATGTTTGTTTCCACCGAGGAGCCGCTCAGAAACTGGAAAATCCTGGGAGATAAGGAAGCACCTCGGACACCGGAGCTGCGCGTGGCAGTGCCGGAGCTGCCGGCGCCGGCCTGGCCGGGGCGATGCTTTAGTCCCACTGGAGTCTGGGGATGTCCCTTCAGCACCCGGGAACATCCCGTCCTCCCCCAGGCCCCGCTCACCCTGGCAAGCGGAGCACCAGCTTCGAGTACAGGTTCAGCACAAACTCACTGCCATGAATGACCTTGCACGACACTCGGA
This sequence comes from Forpus xanthops, assembly GCA_032466535.1. Classification (NCBI taxonomy): domain Eukaryota; kingdom Metazoa; phylum Chordata; class Aves; order Psittaciformes; family Psittacidae; genus Forpus; species Forpus xanthops. The sequence continues at coordinate 9,533 of JASSUY010030781.1, read as the reverse complement.
CGTTCTCGAGGTTCAGCACCTTCAGCCTGGGTGGACACCAAAGCAAACCCACCTCGGGATGGCAGGATCGGCAGCAGCAGACCCCACAGCCCCATCCCTTCCCCTTCGCTGTATGACCTGTTACCTATGGGGATATTCCCTGCTAAAAGTGAAGGTGGGGAAGGGACAACTTCAAAGCAGGGTCGGTTTGCTCAGGGCTGTGCCTTGCTGGAGATACCCCACCTCCCGGGGTGCCCATCACAGTGTCACATCACTCCCATGGGGAGGACTTTTGCCATCTTTGGTTGGAATTTCTCTATCTCAGCTCCTCACATGAGCTCAGGACTGGTGTTGGTGTAAGAGGGAGGACCGGGTCCCTGGAGCACCCCCATAGGGAAACCCATTCTCTGGACTGATCCATTACCCTGCAGTGAGCACCACCCCTGTGCTTCAGTGTCCACTTACCAGGAGAAGTGTGTTGGTGTGCCAGGGACCCCACTGCCCAGCAGTCCTCCTGCACCCAGCAGACCGTTGAGGCCAAGGAGGCTTCCATTGCCCAGGAGACCTCCTTTTCCAAGCAGCCCTGTGCCAAGCAAACCTTTCTCTCCAAGAAGGCTCGCATTGCCAAGGAGGCCATTGCCGAGGACACCATTGCCAAGGAGACCATCTCCACCAAGGACCCCATTGCCAAGGAGACCATCTCCACCAAGGACCCCATTGCCAAGGAGACCATCTCCACCAAGGACCCCATTGCCAAGGAGACCGTCTCCACCAAGGATACCATTGCCAAGGAGACCATCTCCACCAAGGATGCCTGTGCCGAGCAGACCGCTGCTTCCAGGTTGTCCTCCTGCAACAGTCACACCTCCATCACTGTCCTGGCTTTCACCGCCCTGCAGCCCTCCTCTCCCAGGCGTGCCATGCCAAGTGGACCTTCCTCACCTAGGAGGCCTGTTCCGAGGAGCCCAGAGCTGCTGGATTCTTTTCCTGCATCATTGGAACCTCCGCTTTCTTTCCCACTCGGACTTCCCGTGCTAAGGATGCCGGTTCCAAGGAGCCCGCCCTCACCAAGGAGGCCTGTGCCGAGCAATCCGCTTTTTTTGTTGATGAGACCTTCGCTGCCAAGACCAGTTCCAAGCAGACCTGCACAGGGGAGTCCAGTTACTACTCGGACTTCCTGCCTGTGCCAGGGCGCTCCCATGGAACACGAGGGAAACTGCGGAGCTCACCGTCTTTTTGTTGCGTTTGGCTCAGCCCAAGGACACTGCCCAGGTTGAGGAGACCCTGGGAGGGGGGCAGGAGGCCCATGACGAGGACGAGACACCAGAAGTGAAGCATCTCCTCACCCAGCACCTGTGGAGAGACCCGCATCAGCCCATGCACAAGTCCGTCCCATAGGAATGGGCAGCCTGGGTGCCGGTCTGGCTCTCCATCCTTCCCGTGCGCTGCTCCCAGGCAGTGGGGCAGGTACCCCTGGACATACAGCCCTCAGGCGCCAGGCCAGACCCACAGCACCCTTTTCCCATCCAGAAAGGTCAAACTGCTTCTGGGTATGAGGCAGCCACTGAAGCACGGTGCCAAGCTGCTCCGCATTGTCCATGCCCACGGGCTGCCCCTGTGCAGAGCTGGTGCCTGGCATTGCAGGGAAGCCTGTAGGGTGAAAATGCCATTTCAGGAGAGCAAGCAGATGGAGATGATGCATGAGGACCTTGTACGGAGAGACGGATTGCTTCCCACCGCGCCGAAATGACCCTGAAAGAAGAGCACTCAAAGGGACGCAGCCGGCTGAAAAACGGTGTGTGTCAAAGCCGCGTCCTTCTCCCTGCCATGAAGAACACTGTGTGTTATTAAAGCTCCCAGCACAGCCAGACCACACTCACTTTTCCATGGGCACGTTGTTTGCTTTTCTCATCTTGCTCCATTCAGGCTGTGAAAAGAACCCGTTTCCCCTAAATTTGACCTGCCTCTAGTCAAAAGAAAGCACCGTCAAGGGCCTTGTGCTCCTGGGCACCTTGGGGCTGCAACCAACGCAGTGGAGTGTTTGTTTAGGCACAGAAAGGTGCTTACAAAGGAACGAGAGCAGGAAACCATTGAGGTGCTGCCGTGGGTCCTCGTTTCAGGAGCACCCACCTGCAGCACCCACGTCCTGGGCCTTGTCCCAGCTTTCCCTTCTGGGAAAAGCAGTGTACGGGCTGAGGGTTGCAGAGCCTCAGCACTGAGGGCTGTCACTGTTTAGAGACCGAACAAGTGCGTTATCTGCTCCAGGTACTCTGAAAACAATCCCTCTATGACAGCTCCTGGCACAATTAAATTAGACTTTAATTCACTAGTCTGTCTTTGAGGTTTTCCCTTTGATCAGCGCGCAATGATGCACAGCTCCTGCAGCTGTGACTATCGAACAGGAGAGGAGGAGGGATGCTCGGGCAGCTCCTATTGAAAACACATCAAATACAATCAGAGGAATTTGTTGGAGGGTCTCTGCAAGATGTGTGCAGCATTGCAAGAGGGACCCCAATGGCGCTCAGGTCTTGCAGAGGAGCTCTTAGAGAGGATAAAACTGCCCTGGCAGTTATTAACGGTATCTATCAGGTTGCTGTCTCCTTGGTCACACACATTTAAGCGGAACATCGTGCAATGCAAAATTCATGCCTGGCTCTGCGGATGAAGGTTTGTTCCACAGCAGCTCAGATGAGACCTGATACACTGAGAATGGTTCTGAATTCTGCTCACCAAGAGCATGGACAAACCGAGCCTCGGTCGCTTCTGCTGGCTCAGTTGCAACGTAACAACAGAAATAAACACAGTTTGACAAGCAAGAGCTCTGCTGGCTTTAAATTGATTCTCATGAATTATTAAATGCTGCTACAGAAATCAAAGGAAAACAGCATTAAAATCCCTGCTTTCAAAGCCGAGTTACACTTTGCTGCAGGTCACCCAATGGGAGCAAGTGCTCTGCAGCCACCGTACCCCAACACCCCTTACCTGGAGCCCTTTGCTGCAGTGGTGCCGCTGCCTGGGGCCTCTCAGTGGGGCTGGTTGGCAGGAGCAGCCTTATATACCCGAGCTGCAGGAACCAGAAAGTCCAGGGAAGGATGGAGCGGGATAGTTCCTCCTCGCTGGCTGTGAAGCGTGAACCCTGCACCAGCCTGACCCCGCACACCGCACGTGGCCACGCTGGGCAGTGCCAGCAGCTCAGCCTGGATGCGGTGCCCACCGCCTCTCCTCCCACTGAGCACCCTCCATCCCTCACCCCGGGCTGCTCCTTCTGCCCCACAGGATCAGGGCGGCAGCACCGGGAGTGAAGGTGCAGAATGCACCCCTGGGTGCTGGTGCAGGAGCTCATATCCTCGGGCAGGGGATGCTGTGCTCAGGCTCCATCCCACCCAGTGCCATGCAGCTCCTTGCACATGGTCCAGAGAAGCTGGGCATGGCCACGGCCATAGAAGGGACACAGATCATGGCCAGCACAGGCTTTTGCTGCTCGTGGCTACTCGTGGTCTCTTGCTTTGCTCTCCCAAAGTGAAGCAAGAAGATGCTGATCAAGGCAGAAATCTGTTATTCCTCCCTCTTCCCCCTCTTGTTTCTGCATGCAGCCCCCTGAGCATCCCTAGAGTATCAGTTACTCTGAGCCACCTCGAACCCTGGGGTGCAGGAGGATGCCATGGGGAGCTGGGGATGCTCCCATATCTGCAGCTAAATAGAAGGCCTCAGGAATGGCTCAGGCGATGCTCCGTCATCTTCACCAAGGACAGTGAGAGGTGAGCAGTTACCTCCCAAGGAGTTAACTACATACAGAAAAGGCACAGGCAGATTAAAATGAAGTTATCACAAACTAGGTGTGGATCTGGGGCATAGCAGTTGTGCTGTGAAACCTTCCTGGCACCCAGAGGAGAGCAGGAGATGGGTTGTGCCTCCAAGAAAGGTCTCTGCAATTTAAAGAAGGCTTGAGAAACAGCAGAGAAAAGAAAATGGCGAAATGAATATAGAGGGAAAGGGAAAAGCAGCATGAAAGATGACAGGAAAAACCTGTTTCCAGGTGGCTTTCAGGGTGGACCTGGACTGGACAGGGGAAGGACAGACTCTTAAGGCAGCAACATTACATCTGACCCAGCTATTCTCCTTTTCCCCCAGAGCAATAGGCAGCTTTGGAGCCTTAAATTAGAGAAGGCTTCATTGCTCCAACAGGAGCTGAACCACAGGGAAGAGCCTGGGCATAAACTGGGGCCATCCTGAGCCTTGGGGTTCACTGGAACCACCCCACCACACAGGCTGGAGCACCTGCAGAAGGGATGGACTTTGTTAAACCCAAGCATGAGAATGCAAAATACCCCCAGACCCTTCTGAGCATCCATAAAAGAGTCAAAACACAACATTCAAAGGCAAACCCATCCATGGCCCTTCTGTTCCCAGCAACGTAGGTGGGACCGTGGAGGAGACCAAGCTGCTGTGTTGGGTGTGAAGAGCAACGAGGCATGGGCTTCCTGGGCAGGCTCAGCTCTCATCACTCCGAGGGCAGACAAGGATACCAGGGCTCCCTTCCCAGCCCGGTGTTCCCGGCTCACACTGACTGCAAGAGGAGATCTTGGGGAAGCAAAGGGGTTCCGTTCCCTCTGGAATCCTCTGTGCAGAGCCCTGGTGAGGAGCTGCCATCAGGGAACATTGGGGCATATCTGAAGCACTTCAATGACATCAATGCCCATGCTGGAGAGGTTGACGTTCAGCAGCCCGGGGAGGGGAACCCCCTTTCCCATCACCTCTGTGGGGCACAGCCCAGCCCAGCTCAGTGCCAGGCACGGTTTGCTGCCAAGCGTCAGTCCCCAGCTCCATCCTCCCTGTGTGCAACCCTTCCTCTACAGGGTTCTCTGGAAAGGTTTTTGTGCCACGAGACTTGGCAAAGCATCCCATCATTGCTGCTGCAGGCAAAGCATCCTGCCATTGCTGCTGCAGGCAAAGCATCCCAACATTGCTGCTGCAGGCAAAGCATCCTGCCATTGCTGCTGCAGGCAAAGCATCCCATCATTGCTGCTGCAGGCAAAGC
>JASSUY010030780.1:0-25618 GCA_032466535.1 Forpus xanthops | reverse complement strand
CTGTTCTTATCTCAACCTGTGGGAGTTGCATTCTTTTGATTCTCCTTCCCATTTCCCCGTGACTGGGGAAGAAAGAGAGGGGAGTGAGTGAGAGAGCGGCTGCATGGGTTTGAAAGCCTCAAACCCCGACAGTTCTTTTAGTTCTTTTTGGCGCCCAAACCTTTCAGCTGCTGCTGAACCCATGACATGGGTGCATAAAGCAGGAAGCAAATTTATAATAGTTGAAATAAAGGCATACCTTATGATTCATTACACTCTTTATGGTTATTGGCACAACCCAGGAAGTATCTCAGCAGATGAACTATGGAGTGTTCCTTGGTATAGAAAAAGATGAAAGTGGATGGCAGAGTTTTAGAAGGCAGAATGCAGATTGTGTTCAAGCTATTAAGTGTACTCTTAAAAGTGGATGCTGTTACACTTTTCTCCTGTTAGACTGTAAAAAGTGTGAAGTGTTTTTTTTTTTTTTTTTTCTATGCATTAATGACCAGTTAAAGGCGGCAGGGGAAGAAATGAGAGTGGTCCATATTGCAAAAAGAGGAGGATGGTCCATTGAGATCTGCTTGCTCAGCATGTTTGTAAATGGAAAAAAGAAATGAAAAGTGAGAGAACAATTTATGGTAACAAATTCCCTGAATAATCTAAAACAGATTGTAAAGAACAACAGAGGTTTTTTGGTGGAATTCCTACTGATTTTTGTTTTGTTTAATTATGGGATAAGAAACAACTTTCATTACAACTAATCTGTAACTACAGCTGTACTGACCCACCAATTTCTCCAAAATGTGGCCTATAGACCTTAATGCCAGTCAGTGACTGGACAGAGGACATGCAATGTACTGACTCCCTGTAGGAAAGGTAGGGAGAACTTGGTTTATCCATGTGACTTGGCAGCAGCCAGCTTATTAATACGTCTGTGCTCACAGACCAGTGTGGCCAGAAGTTACAGGAGAGGGATGGCATCTGAGCACAGCTCTATAAACCTTGTTTTTTTAAAAAAATCAAACTAAAATTAATCCTGGTTGTATAAAGACAATGACAAACTCAGTGTTTTCCTTGAGGAAATGTGTCTTGTACGGGTGCTTCTTTTTGTTTCTTACTCTTTAGTATCAGTTCCCTGCTTAGCAGTAGACAAAGCAGGAAAAAAAAATAGTAGGGAGGGAATTGGGAAAATGCAAAACACTATGTCATGATGCGTGGTACAATCGCATTTTGAATGTTGCATGCACTTCTGGGCAAGCTGTACAAAAATGTAATAGAACAGTTTCTATGGAAGCAGGGAAAAATATTGTAAATTGAATAGAATTCTGCCTGCCTTCAAGGGAGATGATTAGCAGAGAAATGACAAATGTAGGTAAAAGCAAGAAAGATTTAAAAAAGGCGACTGTGAAAGGTTTAGCCACTGTTTTTAACTATGGAAGGCAGCGAGCAAAAAACCCAGAATATTTCAGATTTTTCCACCCTGTGGAATTCAGTGCTGGAGAATATAGAGGTTAGAAACTACACACAGGGGTCTTTGTTTTTTTTTTTGTTGTGTTTTGGTTTTGTTTTGTTTTTAAGGCTTAGGGAAATTAAGGGGGGATAAATATACTGCTGGATAGCAGGCATGGAGTAGGTACCAGCTTCTGCCTTGGAGATTTGCTGAACTGATCATTGTTGGAGACTGAATGGATACTCTGTGAAAGGACTGCTCTGCAAATGCCCTGTTACACAAACTTATCCAAAAGGATGTAATACTGACTACAGCTGGGGACAGGAATGCTGGCCTCAGAGGACCTTTAGGCTACACTGGCATAACCACTCTCATTGTAGGAGGCACACAAGATCTGAGTAAAGTCACATTGTGTATTTTGCTTTTTGTACCCTAACTTAGATTGTTGGTGGTGTATTGAAATAGGCTGGTAGTATTTCACTTATAAGAAGTAAGGTTCTTCCTGGATAGTGCTGAAATCTGTAGGAGTGTTCATGATATTTTCATTGAATGGTTTTGATAGTTCGTTAATTTGAATTGCATCTCATGGTCTTGCTGAGCAGCAGCAAAACTTTTGAGCATCTGTAGGGTCGACTGATCTGTATTTCACTTTCTGCTGTTTCAGCGTGGGCACCTTTGGAACAGATTTTCCTCGGCTCATCATCAATCAGTTTAAATGGCTTGACAAGCTTCTTGACAGCCAGGTGGGTATTGACAGTGCAATCACATGTAGGCTCTTTCCAGTCAGCTTCTGGAATGCTTCTCAGGTGAGATGAGATCAGTTATTATGCTATTGAGAGCTGATGTTTTCGTATTCACATGCCGAAGGAGAGATTTTATTCTTTTTGGTTTATTATGATTGCTTTCAGTGACTTGAATGTCTCCTTTTACTCTTTCTTCTTCCCTTGCTCAGAGTCTCCTTTTTCATAAATGTGTATCTGTGCATATGTGTCCCCATGTGTGACCCCTTTTTGAAGCCTTTGGTGGTAGGAAGTTACAATCCCCCCTTGTTTAATTTTAACTGGAGATATTGGATACTTGCCAGAGTCTGAAGATGAATTCTCTGTTACTGCTTTGATGGTTCTTTTTATTCTTCCCCTAAGTTAGTTGGTCTCTGTGGGTTTGTACTGGAGGACTCTTCCTAGAGAGTCCCAGAATGAAAATGAACTGCTTCAAGAAGTCACATTACACACTGAGGAGCTTGCTGTTCTGTTTCCCACTTTCCTTTGCTCACCAAGATAGTTATATCCTACCTGTAAATTGTCATTATTCTGTAAAAGTATGTGCTATGATTCACAACTCCAACAGGACAGTGATTTAAAGGACAGTTAGCAGAAATCCAGACAAATAACTTAGAGTGACCTTGTATACATAATGTTTCTTTACTACGGAGCCCCTTGCTTGCAGTGAGCCTCATCATTTTACAAGTATTATTCTGGTCTTCAGGATCTTGTCAAGAAGTTAATGCAGCTGGTCAGTGTCTCTCCAGTGCCAATCCAGCATGATATTATCACCAGTTTGCCTGAGATCCTGGAGGATTCCCAGCAAAGTGAAGTTGCCAGAGAGCTCAGGTACAAATGATTCTGTCCGGGGCTTTTCTGTTTTGTTGTTTGATTTGCTTTTCCCCTTGCACTCAGCAGAAAAGGACATTGTGCATTAATGTTGGTTGCACTAGGACTGACTGAAGTAGTAGGACAACAGTCTGGTTCTGTAACATTCAGGGACAGCTGGTACTGGAGGACATATAATTTGTCATGTTATGCTCTTATGTAGAGGTCTAAATGCTCCAAAAGTGCTTCTATCTAAAAAAATTTTTACACTCTTGACTTTGAGCTGCACTCCCTTGGTCAAGAAGCTGCCAAACCACAGCTTACTAGAAAGCCAGACCAGTTTATGTAGAAAGCATGTGTAAATACTTGTCCTATCCTTAGTCTGTTTCCTATTGAGCAGTGCTGGGAAAAGGATGATGAATGAAACTGATTTTGGTTGGACCCATTGTGCCTTTCGTTACATGTGCTCTAAGAGCAAATCCTTTGACTAGGGAGGAGGTCACACATGAGGAGTATTTGATCCCTGGCTTGAGTGTGGCAATCTCATTTACACTTTGTTGGTGGCCTGTCCATGGAACAGAAGCGTGGCTAGAAGGTGTCAGGCCTAAGTCATGTTTGTGGTTAAATCATATACCAACAGTTTCACTGTTTTTTCTATTAATTGTGAACCCAGAACTTTCCAGTTTTAAAGTTCTTGCTTGGGGCTTGTACAGGGCCTCTGTCCATGTTCCCTGTTTTTATGAGATTTGAAAAAAAGTGGATTCTTCCTATCTACTTCTCATCAACCACCACAGAATCACCATTTGGCATGTTCAGGGAGGAGCGACAATTTAAGAAGCAGGTTTTCTGTTATCAGTGGCATACATTTTTGTCAGTTTCAGAGTTTTTTTTTGAATTGCAATTTACTAGAGATCTATTTATGGCTCTATTAAAAGGCTCATTTGTTTTCTTTTCCCTGTATCAGCTGCTTACTCAAACAGGGCAGGCAGCTGACAGTTCCAGTCCTGGATGCCCTTTCTCATCTGGATCTCGATGCAGGCCTTATGGCTGAGGTGAGAGTTTCTACTGAGCATCTGAGCAAAACCCAGCCCCGTCTTAGCAACACAACACCTAGAACTGTTAGGTCATTCAGAGTATTTTGCTAAGCCTGACTCCTATAGGCCTTCAAAAGTCCTGAGCTCACTGAAATGGAAAATGAGTCAGAGAAGCTCAAACTGTTCATTGAGGGGCTTTTCTGGCTGTTACAGTACACATTCAGAAATTTCAGACCCCCCTGTTTCAACAAATGCAAAAGCACCTTATCCTGCTGCAGTGATTTTGTACTGTCTGTCTTAAACCTGTTTATTGTCACAGTTTCTTTTTTTGAAGTACAGTGACCACTGCTACATTATAAGTAAAGGCAGACTGGTGATTAAATAATTGCACGATCATAGTTTTTCTCTGCAGAATGCTGGGAAAAAGAGGCCCTAGGTCTTCTGAGCATATCAGATTGTTGCAGTTATTGCAGTTAGGTTTCTTATGTATAGAACAAAATTCACTCGAGTACATTAACTACTATTTTACATACTAGTACTGACGATATTCCTGCCCTGGGCGCAAGGCTGGACTATAACCCTCCAGAGATTCCTTCCCACTAACATAACTGTTTCTGTGAACCATGGTCTTACAGCTGACCCAGTGTTGCTTTCTCCTCAGGCGCGGCAGTCTGCCATGACCATTGTGCCTTCTGTAAGACTGGAAGATTTGCCTATAGTAGTAAAATTCATTCTCCATAATGTCAAAGCAGCAGATGCAGTACAGGTACAGTCTTTTGCTCTAAAGACCAGTAGGTTGTATAATCCAGTGCATGTTTTGACAGAGAGCAGTTGCTTCACGCACAGAGGTGTATGTTTTAATGTTGTCAAGCAAAATTTTTAATATTGTAAAGGATCAAAGCACATGTTAGAAACTGTATCTGTCTTCTGATGGGGATTTGGTTATGCCTTCTGGCCTGTGAATTGAAATGTCTTCCTTTCTTCTGCCTATTGTAAAGTTTTCTCATTTGAATGTAGAGTTGTTTGGTTTTTTTTTTTTTTGTGGTTGTAAGCATCATAAAGAAGTGGAGGCAGTCAAGTTTTCTTGAACTGAACTCAGACTGAAGAGCTGTAGTTAACTGGCAGCTTTATGCCTCTGAGTTTTGTCTAAGAATTTTGCGTTGTACAGAACTCTCAAGAGTTTTAAATTGCAGATATATCCATGGGACTACAACTTGGTAATGCTCTTGTTTTCTCCACTGAGTTCTTGTTTTGGAAACATTCCTGTAAGGGTAGTTGTCTTGTTGGAGGACAGTTTTCATTCTAAGGTATAAGCTTCTTCAGGTTTTGAAGTCGCTTTATCTAAGGAAATGTAGTCAGAATAATTTTAAAATTAACTAGATATATTTTGTTGAGCCAGTGTTGCTGAACATGTTTTTTTTCATGTTTTGAGGAAGCCTCTGCCTAGCACCAGATGAGGATTGGGATCTGCCCAAGTCTGTAGAGACCACTGTGAAAACAGCATACCTATAACAACAAGCCAGCCTCTGCTGATACAGTGCAGTTTGACAACAGTCAAACTGGTAAACTCACTTCCCCCAGAATTCCTGTAGCTGTCATATATCTTGCTCAGGTGCCAAACAGGATAAAACTAGTTCACAGCAGCATACAGCAGGTAGAGGTGAGAATTTCACAGAGTAACTTGTAGGAAATCCTTTCCTGCTTTCTGCATACAACTGCAACATCGTGACATGATGGATGAAGGGCAAAGTGTTGCTGGCTTATTTTTAAAGCTTAAAAAAAACCCAAAAACAAGCAACAGAATGCTTAAGCATGGTTAGATGTTTATGGGTTTACAAATACAAGAGTGTTTGATTTGTAATTTTAGGGTTATTCTTGGAGGCTTTTTGTCATCTTTTTCTGTTCCTCCCTTATATGTGCAGGGCTTTTTATTTTGCAGGTGATTTCTGATCTCCGTAAGAACTTGGATCTGTCATCATGTGATCTGCCCCAGAAGATCCCAAGTTTCCAGAAAAAGGTTAAAAGTCAAGTCCAGGCCAGGTATTTTAGCAGAGTTACATGATTTTCCAAGGGTAAGATGGAGCGAGAAGACTTCAGCTCTTCTTTACATGGTCTCTCTGGCACACGTGGTTAAATACATGATCCTAATTTATCCTTTGCTGACACCTTTATTCCTTCCTGCTTAGTGCTAATGTAACACCTTGGTTAGTCCTTGCCCAGCCGACTTCCCCTGCCCTGCATTAGTTCCTTTTGAGCAGCCTGCACCCATGTCTGCACGGGGGTAAGCAACTCCATGTATAATAATGTTGCTGCTGGTTCATCTGAATCTGATTGATTCTGTGACCTCTTCTTCTACCCCTTCTGAAACTTTCTGTACTTGCCCAGAGCATTCCTGTTAGAGAATGGCTGCTCTAACTAACTGCTGTGACTGCTAGGCTGCCTTGTTCCCTTTACTACAGTATTTACAATGACTGAGTCTCCTTTCTGATCATTTACAGTTCTTCCATGAGCCAAGTAACCACCAGCCAGAATTGTGTGAAGCTGCTTTTTGATGTGATCAAGTTAACTGTGAGATTTCAAAAAGAGGTCTCTGAAGCATGGATTAAGGTATGATACATGTTTCAGTCCTAGTTTCCTAGTCTGAGCCTGAACTTTTCTCATAATCAAATGTGATACTAAAAGACGAATGTTAACCCTTAATTTTACCGGTACAGATTTCATTCTGTGTTCCAGGTTAGCAGTGCTTTTTCAGGAGTCTGCTTTCTTCCTTAGTTACCAATTTCACAGTTCTTGCAGGATGGACACTGAGCTCCTCAGTACAGACCCCAGATCTTGAAGTGAAGGATAGACCTGGTTCTGCAGGTTTATGAGAGTGAAAATGAGTTCCTTTATGATGAGACTGACCTGTGAGAGGCCTTAAGGTGCTTGAAAATGTCCAGGTAGAAATCAATTGGTATTGGGCTAAATTTAATTTCAAATTGCATTTCAGTGTAAACTAGGAGACTGTTTCTTGTTTTCAGCTTTCACTATTAAGCACCTTTATTTTTTTTTGAGCCTGATGTTATTTGAGAATGTCCTTGTTCAAGCTGAATTTCTGTGCTGTATTTTTGAGTGCCTTCTGGGTTCTCTGCTGTTGGCAAGATCCAGTTGCTAGCTCTGACAGCTGCATGGTTGTAGAGGAGAGAAATCTGTGAGCAGGATTTCTTTTGGTGTCTGCCTTTTTTTGATTTGGTTCTGGAATACAGTAATGTGCTGTAGCATAACAGCTTTCTTGGTTCTTTTGCCCTTAGGCTATTGAGAACAGCACGTCTGTTTCTGACCATAAGGTAATACTTCTGACTCTGCACTTATCTCCTGAGCGTTCTCTTTTGTTGGTATTCTCAAGGTTTTTTTTTCATTATTGTTGATGCTGAGGTTTTTCTAATTGGAGCAGAAACTGCTAGTGATGTTGCAGGAGTGGTTCTTTTGGCATTTGACTTGTTCCTAGTATAACAGCCATCCATTTTCTTTGTAACTCTTAATTAATCCCTTCTAAATGTTATGGGACAGAGTTGTCCTGCTTTAATTCTGTCCAGCTGGATTGATAAGTTTTTCCTACAGTTCTGTTTGTTGGGGTTTTTTGAGCTCTTGACTTCCTCTCAGTTTTGATTTCAAAGTGTATTGCTGTCTGCACAGTTTAATATCTTTTTAGCATAATGATTGGTGGCTGTTTCCTCTGAAAGGTTCTGGATCTGATGGTTTTGCTGCTAATCCATTCTACAAACACCAAGTACAGGAAGCAGGCTGAGAAATTACTGAAGAGCAAAATCCGACTGGGCTGCATGCCAGAACAGCTGATGGAAAATGCTTTCCGGAATCATTCACTGGTGAGTGTTGATTCTCTTTTACCTCCCAAAGATCTTGCCAAATTATGATGTATTCCTGTTGTGTACACTTCTGTGTTTTAGGTTTTGGTCCCAGGTCAGTGTACGAAGGCACGTGTCCTCTGTTGTAACTGTCACACGGGTTTTAGAGATGAGCTTTCCTCAGAATTGGGTGGACTTTTTATTTTGGTGCAAAACCTAAGAGATGTGACCTAGCCCAGTATCTCCACTGTATGTGCCAGGCACGCTATTATTTCCCACATTATTGTTACAAATTCATATCTTTACATAAACCATTTTCCAAGTGTTTTCTAGGTTTAAATATATATATTAGGAATATGTTTATAACATAAGTTACCATTTACTATGAGAAAGCTAAAGAGATCAATGAAAAACAGTGTAATACTCCTTGTTGGAGGTAAAGGGCAGATGAGAAAGTTATGGATTTAATTAATTAAACTATAAGAATGCAGGAAAGCACCTACTAAATTTGACAAAGCTTTTCAGAGTAGCTATAGCACGCTCTTTATTTAGAGAAATGAGTGTGTTGAAAACAAGCAGCAATAATGTCTGTTTTCATGATGTCTGTATTTCAGGTTATCAGAGACTTCTGCCCTTCAATCCTAGCAGTTGCTCAGGCGTTTCTGCACTCTGGACACCCAGCCGTGGTCTCCTTTGGCAGCTGCATGTATAAACAAGCTTTTGCAGCCTTTGACTCTTACTGTCAGCAGGTATAGTGTTTGTGGCATTCGTTGTATTTGTGTTTGCATTTGTTCTAGAATGTTTGTCATGATCCTTTATGGTAAGAGGATTTCAGGCAGTTGGAAGCCTTAGAAGAGATGTCTCTACTGTAAATTAGGCCAAGCAGAAGATGAGGAATAATCACAGCAAGACTCTGGTAGCAAGTGACACACAGAAAGTGCTGGGAGGAGCAGGGAACAAATAGACAGGCCTCAGAAGAGACAGAACATAAAATACTTAGGGAGCAGAGGGTACTGTGCTGTGTGCAAGCAAGTTGACTGAGATCTAGCCAGGAAGTTAGGACTGGCTCCAGGATCATGGAGGAGGTTTGTTCATAAGTCCATATTCCTGTTCTGTCTTACCTAGTCACTTTGAGCATCCTCTGTTTTAAAAACCCATTGTTACAGTTTTTATTGAAACTTTTTCCCCTTTACTTTGATAACTTATCATGATGAAAAAGCTTACATAGATGTCCCTCAATGCTCTGAGCAGCTTGGATTCCTGCTTCTGTTCTGAATAACCTAAGACTAGACTTTCATCTCTGAGCATGACTTCCTAAAGACAGGCTGACAGCAGAAAATTTGGAGACTTAAGACAGCCTGCACAAGCCTTTGAATGTATTTGTCCTTTTTTAGAGCACAGTATCTTTATAATTAAGACTGTTTCTTGTGTTCCTGCATTACTTGTTGCAGCAGACTTAATAAACAGGCACACAGAAAAAAAAAAAAAACCTGGGAAAAACCTGAGAGGTGAAGGCATAGTTTGTATACTTCAAAGTACTTGAAGTAATACTTTGAGATGTTAAGAATTTCAGTCAAGGATGGCTGATTAGCAGTTAGTGACATAGGGAAGACTCGGAGCCTCAGGCAGTGGACAGGAGTGGAATGGGATCTACCTCCAGAAGTCAACTGAAGTAAGGTCATAAAAAATATTTTGAAACAAAAAATGGCAGTTCTGAAGCCCTGTTGATAGATGTTGTGAAGACACAGGAACTGCTGAAGTTAGAGGCAATGGCTTTCTGGGGTATAGTGCAGTGTTCTGTGTGCCTAATGAAATAGCATAGATGTGTATAGTCTTGTGTGTTGGTAGCAAAGAGCAGGATCTGCAGTAGTGTTAGCGAACAGGCTGAAAAAGTTGGTGAAAAGCTACCTTATGGAATCAGGAGAGCTTTTAGAACTCCTTTTCTCAAGGAGAAAGTCAATATTATGGATATCAGGAATTAAAGAGTGAACTGAGAGGGGACTTAGAATATGTTTGAGTTTCAGGTTGATTGTCTGTGCTTAATCAACTTATTCTGTATGGGCAGAACAGAGCAGACATTTTTTTGTTGCTATTACCTGTGGTTTCTTCTGTGCTTTTCCCTTAGGAGGTTGTCACTGCTTTGGTGACTCACGTGTGCAGTGGAAATGAGACAGAAGTGGATGTTTCTCTGGATGTGCTCACTGATTTGGTGGTACTGCACACATCCCTGCTGATGCGCTACACCACCTTTCTGAAGGTATGTGTATTTCAGGAAGCATATGAAAAACCCCAGTGGTCAGCTTGTTCTTCCCATTCAGCCTCTGGTAAAATAAACTGCCATAATTAAGGCCAGAGCGATAGTTCTGCATTTATGTTTACTTAATCTGAATGTAGCATTTTCCTGCATATACAAAAAAGATAGTTAATTGTCTTCCTTGCAGTTGACAATTGATGTATCGTTGGGATATGGAAAGGGATTCCTCCTACATCTGAGTTAGTTTATGGCTTCTGTCTTACAGACCATTTTAGACTCTACGCAGAAACTGCACCCATACCAGATCCGGAAGCTCTTCTGCATTCTCAGTACACTAGCATTTAGCCAGAGGCAAGAAGGAAGCTATATTCAGGTAAGGAATATATATTTCTTAATATATATTAAGGAAGCTATATTCAGGTTAACTATTTTCGGTAACACAACAGAAAGGCATTCAGGTTGTGCCTTGGTCCTTTTGCTTAACTTCCAGAGTCTGTGTTGTGCAAATAATGACCTTATCTATGAAAAGTAATTAATACCAGGAAGAAGTGTTATGCCTCATAAATTCCGAAAAGAAGGGAAGGTGTGTAAGCTCTAGAATTTATTCTGAGCTGAGAGTTTGTAACTGTGTTGATCCAAAGCTGGCAGTTTGTCCTCAGTGATACCAAGATTCCAGGGGTACATGGCAAAAGAAATTGGTATCCTGGGAGCCAACTTCCTCTTTGCCTTAACTGTGCTTGGATATGAAAATCTGTACGGACAGATTAGGCATTTGTCTTTGCACTGCACAGATTATTCCAGGGGCATCTTGCCTATTGAAGACCAAGAAAAGATACCATAATAACGTACTGTCTTTTTTGTTTGCTACGAGTTTGATCTTGTTGGGACTGAGGTTGCAAAGCATAACTAAGCTTGCTCCTCCTGTGTCTCAAGATGTCTCTCTGGTCAAAACTTGTGCTTTGAAATCAGTTACTTTCTGATACCTTCATTTAGATACCAGGAAGCTGAGCTGTCCCTTAGCTTTGTCCAGGACCCACTTGGCAGCCCCCTGCCTTAGATGAGGTTTCTGTCTTTTATCACCTTTTTATCAGCTTAAGAGGTCAGGTAGAACATACCCCTTTGTTAGCAATACTATTCTGATCCGCTTGGTGCCTGCCCTGTTTTAGCCTTGGCTGTTCATCTTCCTCTCTCAAGGTGATGGCTTTCTTGATTAGTATTCCTCTGCTGGCAGTGCAGGCGCAACTTGAATTCCTGTGGATGATTTGCTATGCACTCTTCTGTGCTTTGCCTTTGGTCTCTTTGACAAATGTTAAGACTTCTCATCCAGCAGACTGGTCTCCCAACTTCCTTGAAGAATAACACTTCTTTGACTGCTTCATGCTCTCTGTGTCAGGAGGCCTCTTAGTCTATCATTAGTGATCCAATTATGACCAGTATTTTCATAATAACAGAAATCATAGAATGTGTATGTGCCTCTTGCAAGGCTGTTATCCCAGTAAACCACCCCCTGCAGCCTTTAGAGATGATATTAGGTGAAGATGCCAATAGAATTGTGAGTGTTGCACACAATGTGGTGACATGGTCTGTATATTTGTTTTCAGGATGATATGCACATGGTGATCAGGAAATGGCTTTCCAGCACAGTTCCCAACCACAAACAAATGGGGATTATTGGTGCTGTTACCATGATAGGCAGCGTGGCATTAAAAAGGTGAGAGTGAATGTAGCAGAAGTGAATTTGACATGTTCAGTTCAGACCAAACCTGGAGCAGAACAAAGAAAGAGAGGCATTGCCTCTGAGCTCATGCATATCTTGGTCTAATCCAGTAATGTGAAACATCCCTGCAGTGCTTGGTGTTACAGCAGTCACCTGCTTCTAATCTCAAAGGCATCCTGAATCCCTTGTGAATGCCTATTCATGGATGTCTTCACTAGCACCACCAGGACCTATTGCTTGGGAAAACTAAAAGAGAATTAAAGAGTACTCCTACTGTGCTGGGCATTGGCATGACAATTTCCAGTGTACTGTATAAATGATTTGTGAACAGCGGTAAACCAGGTAACCTACTGCTAAGAGCTGTGGTGAAGATTTAAGCACTTGAGAAATAAAGATTTTACTGGTGTTGGGAAGTGTTATTTAGCTCCCTGATTTTGCACTTCTTAATAAAATGCTTTTATTATTTATTATGGAAAGAGAAAAGCCAATCTTAGGTCCAGGCCTTGAGTCTGGACTTCCGTGGTGTTGCTCCCATAGCACTGACATTGGACTTGCCAATTTCAAGGCACTACTTCAAGTCTAAGCAGTGTTTGCTAATATAGTTGTTTCAAGAGGAGATTTAGAAAATTTTAGAAGGTGAATAACAAGGATAAAAAATCCTACAAAAGCAAACAAAGAAAAAAAG
Source organism: Forpus xanthops (assembly GCA_032466535.1). Classification (NCBI taxonomy): domain Eukaryota; kingdom Metazoa; phylum Chordata; class Aves; order Psittaciformes; family Psittacidae; genus Forpus; species Forpus xanthops. The sequence goes on along the minus strand of JASSUY010030780.1, from coordinate 13,065 downwards.
AGCCCATGGGGTCTGTTAGGGAGTTTGCCAGCTAAAGTGCACGCAGATGATCTCAGCAGGTGGAGCAAGTTCTGTACCTTGGAAAAAGGAGTAAATGCCCAGGAAATCTGTTTGACCTGTAGAGAAATTCCTTCTCACTCAAGTCTGACCCAAACACATGAGAAAAATCTGTCTGCTGGCACTTGAGAAATATCTTTGCATCACATAGATCATTGCGTAACCTACTAGAGTCCTGTCTCATTCCCTCAGAAAACGATTGAAGGAGACAGACTTGAAAGCCAGGGAAAATAAGAGGAAAATACACCTTTCTGAGCCCTGCAAGTAAGCAACAGGGACTTTGAATAGCTATCCTAATGTACAACTACAGATCCTAGGCTTATGGTAGGATGAGGCTCCATTTGGCTTTAAGAAGAGAGGGTGACTAGAGGGCCTAGGTTTCAACAGGTTAGGAAAAGCACATCCTTGAAGATGTTGAGTCTTGTCCTACAGGTTCCAAACAGCAGTAGGTCTTTTCCTAATAGTGTCCCAAAGAACATCTTTTTCATGTATAATTCTCCAGTTTCTGGAGGGAGAACCTTGTGCGTGTGATGGGAATTATGTATCTAAGTGTTGTGCAACAAAAGTAAGGCTATAAATTGCTTTTAGGAATGAAGGAGATGGTAGTTCCTTGGAGAGACTGGAGCTGAACAGCGAGCATGGTGAGCAGGTGAGTACCAAAATGGGGCAGTGTGGAGAGACAGAGGATGTGGTCAGCCAGGAGGTGTGACTGGAAACACAGTCTTATCTGAAGTAGTGTATGTGTCTGTGAGTTAGCTTTACTGAGCCTGGGATTCTCATCCATTGACTGTAGAGACAAAAATCTATTAAGAATGGTTTTGGAGAAACAAAGGTCTGTATTAAGATAGCACCTGCTGATACTGCCTGCTGCTAGGCCAGGACAAGCAGTACTGCAACCATCTAGTGGAAGTCTATCCAGATGTTATTCCAGACACAAAGGGAAGAAACAAGGCAGTCTGCTTCAGTGAGCCAATGGCAACCTTTGCCTTCCTCTCAGCTTGGCAGCAGTGCCTTCTGGCCACCTAGAGAGAGTACTTCTGCTGTACAGGGTTGGCCTGGCCTTGGCATTTTTCCTTAATTCCCGTTGAATAACCTTCTTCTAGGTTGACACTCTATTTAAGGGTGGTCCTGGGCAGACTCTTTGTTTTTCATAAGTGGAGCTGAGCCAGTACCTTATATGACCCATGTTCCTTTTTAAAACTGGGTTTTAAAACACCATGGGCTGTTGCTTAGAGTTGAAGTTTGGATATGCCTCAGAGTGAATTAGTATAAAAGGGACTGAAGATAAAAGCTTGAGTTGGAACCATTTACCATGCCTGTTTCTCAGGCTGTTCTCTCTCCTTTCAGCTTTGTAACTTGCTGGACCTTGTGGGCTTCTGCTGTGAGCAAACACCAGAGGTCTTGGCTCTGTACTATGATGAATTTGCCAATTTGATTGAGAAGCAGAAGGGGAATCTGGACTTGCAGCTCCTGGTATGTTACGCAGTAGATGGAACTTAATTGTTTAGATTAATTCTTCAGAAATACGATCTAGGCATGCTCAAGGTCTGTAAGAAACTGATGAGGTAAAAAATCTTTTAGCTCTCAGCTTGTTTTGGTTGTGGCAGATTCTTCATTGTGCTTCTAAAGCTTCCTTTATGTTGACTTTGAATGGCAATAGGGAAACCTTTTAAAAGAAATTGAATGACATTTTTAAAGCCTGCTTTTAAGATTCATAGCTAAAAATAAAATCGGAAAGAACTTTCAACTTAGTCTTGAGACTGGCTTCCGGTCAGGCTATTAAGGCTATCTGTTGGCTAAGGACTTGGAAAAGCCACAGTTGTTTATAATAATAAAAAAAGAAATGGTATTTATGGCAATAGGAGGAGGTTTGTGAAGGCCACTGGACAGCTCTTTCTTCTCCCTGGGGTCTCTCTGTGTGTTCTGTACCTGGCAGGAGGATACAAGCAATTTCTCCCTTTTCCTTGCAAGACTGAAATGCAAAGCAGGCTAAGGTTCTTCTTACAATTTTTGTTCAGGCCTTTTGGGTCTTTTCATTTTCTGCCCAGACTCTGTCAAACCCTATTACTTTACATCTCCCTTGTTTTTAACATGTGAAGTATGTGGGACATTTTGTGTGAAATAAAATCTTACCAGCATTTTCTAGCCATTTCATTCTGGTGATCTGCTGTTAGGGCCCAGAACTTCCCATGTCTGCTTTCCTCTTCTGGCCAGCTGCTCTGTCTCTGCATCACTGGGGAACTTGTAGGATAAGCCCATATCCAGAGAACAGGGGAGAAACTAGTTGTGCATGCTTAGCAATGTTTCCTGGCTTTGTCTCTAAAGGCAGGCCTTGGCTCTCCTTGCAACCAGTTGGCTTCATTGCTGTGACTGCTCCAGGATACTTTTGTTTGGCCTTACCTTCTGCGCTTTCTGCTGCTGATGTTGAAGCTTTCTTCACAGCACCCCTTTGCTGAGTAGGTTTTTTTTCCCTTTCTTTATAGGACAAGTTTGGGAAGAGTTTGGTGGAGGACTTTCCCAGTGACTTTGTGGTGGATCTCAGCCCCACAGTGGATGGGTATGCTCATCACAGGCTAAGCATTTGTAATGCTTCTGTCACTGAGAACTGAGTTTGTTAACAAGAGCTTGTCTGTCTTTCCTTCCAGTTCGTTCTTATTCCCAGTGAAGTCCTTGTATAATCTGGATGAAGATGAAACTCAGGGAGCAATTGCCATTAACCTCCTGCCATTGGTGTCACAGAGTAATGTTGCAAGGGTCACTGGTGGAATGAACAGCCAAAGTAAAAGGTACTTTGACATTTAACTGTGGGATGACTGCAGAGGTAAAGGAATTGTTTTCATTTGGTGCACTTCAGTGTGTCACTGGGCAGAGAATTTAACAGTTCCCAGTGTTCTTTTCCTTCTCTTGCTGTTCGATATGTTTAGATAGGCCTAGAGGCGGAAGTTGGTTGGGAAATGGCAGTCTGTCCTGGCTCAGGCTGTTTAGATGATCCTGGGTAAATGAGATATGTATATGAGAAGAGTAGCTCTTTCTTTTTTTGTTATGGTGATACTGAATGCCAGATTGAGATGGATAGGCAGCTCTGAGGTGGCAAAATTCGTGTTTTCAGCAATGATTCTCAAAATAGAGTCACTAAGGACTTAGTGTGTATCAACAGTACACTGTTTTTCTCACTTTCAATTGTAGTTAGACAACATAGACTGTGGTCCAGAGCAAAACCACACACATGCAGCTACAAGTGAAATATTGAGTGAAAAATAAGGGCTCTGTCTTTGGAAAATGGAATAGGATTATGTTTAAAAAAAAAAAAGTGTAATTGAGCAGGAGGGCATCAAAGTGCAAAACAAGTTGTGGGTTTGTTTTTTTTTTAACTGGCCCATTCATAGCCTATTTAATTTTATTGTCATAAGATTTTGTTGGTATTTTAGTTCTGGTTACAAGAGGATCACTTTAAAATAAAAGAACAGATAGCTCTTTACATGCGTCTATGGAAAAATGTTAATTTCCTCACTCAGAATGGCATGCTAGAAAACATTCAAGGATGTTTCTTCACTGCTCACAGCTGTGCTTTGCACAGTTTTGTATAGTTAATCCTGACTTATTCAAATTTGATTTCTATCAGCACTAAATCTGACCCCGTTTCTGTCCATTACAGCTGGTTTTCTGCCTGTATCTGCTTTTCCAGAAAACTGGTGATTCAGCTTTTATTTTTGTATTATTATCTTAACCATAATGGTGCATATCTGGTCTGTGTCGCTGGGACTGTCAAGAAGCAGCGTACAAGGTGTAAGCAAAGTGGCACAGGGAGGACCTAATATGTAATGGGAAAGTGGTGGACATTCTGGAGATATGTAAAACATAGGACCTGCTCCATGTATTTTTTTCTTTCCTTCCAAGGGTAGTGTCACCACTGTGTCTGTCACCCTGTTTCCGACTGCTGAGGTTCTACACTGCAGAGCAAAACAGTGGAAGCCTGGAGGAGATCGATGCCCTGTTAGGTATGGGAAATAGACCTTTTGTGGAGTCTGACTGCTGACTTATGCCTGTCCCAGATCTGCAAAGACTTCCTGTAGTTTTAGGAAGAATTGTGCAGTTTGTGAAGGGGTGGAATGCTCTGTTGTCCACAAAGTGAAAGGGAGGCAGGGGAGACAACTGCTTTTTTGAGGGTGGCTGACAAGGCTTTCTCAAAATAATTACTGGAATTGATACAGGCTTTGGTAAGAAACTGTCCACACAAAGACCAAAGGGTGTGTAGCAAACACAGTCCAACATGTTCTCTTCCTGCTCTGTCTGAGGTTGCCCCCTGTACCTGACTGACCTGGAGGTTGAAGGGAAGCTGGACTCTCTATCTAAGCAGGAGCGGGAATTTCTGTGCTCGGTCCTGTTCTATGCTCTCAACTGGTTTCGTGAGGTGAGTTCAGGGGTACAATTCTTGTTGAAGAAAAGTCTTGCCTCTTGAAAACCTTCTCCAGCAAGGTCCTGATGATCTCTTGTGTTTTTCTTTTCATTGCCATTTATCCTGTATCCTGCTGCTACCAGCAGCTCTGCTTCATTGGTCAGTGGCTCTAAGCTGCCTTGCTGATTTGAGTTTTTCATCTGCTGCTTGCTGCATTTTGTGCGCGGTTTGTGATGACTGTGGCTTTTCCAAGTTTGCGATTTTGTGTTCTTCACCTCTGTGAGTATACAGAAGGGTGAAATGTGGTACCTTGAAGCAGATTTGCCCATGTATTTGCTAACATTAGTGGTCAGTGGGAGTGCTCCCTGCTGGGGTTATTCTGATAATATGAATTCTTTTGGAGTTGGTGCAATTCTGCATCCCCAGTCCTCCCTGTTCCTGCTCTCTTTTCTGTCATGATTGCCTCTTTCCTGGAAGACCTGGGAAGTGCCAAGGACTCTCCAGAGCACAAGCAGCACAGAAACAGACAATGTGCTGCCTGCTAATTCCTCTTCTTCAGTTAATATTTGGGCTGTAGTTGTTGCTCTATTGTTTTTTGTAGATTGCACCAATTATGTTCTTATGAGCTTCTGAAGAGCTTTGTTCATGCAGTCTGGATCTGGTCACACAGGCCATTTGTGCTGTGTTGTGTGCTTATTCAGAACTTGAGAACGTTACTCAGGAAAGAAAAGGTGGATACAAGTCTCCCTGTGTCATCAGTGAGTTTGGTTTGTATCTTTAGGTTGTAAATGCCTTCTGCCAGCAGCAGGATGCTGAGATGAAGGGGAAAGTTTTGACTCGATTACAGAACATCACAGAGCTGCAGAATGTGCTAGGAAAATGCTTGGCAGGTGAGTAGGAAACCTTTGTACATTCTGGGCCTGCACAGGCGATCAGGCACGGGGTTCAGCCAGACAAACACACTGGTCGGTTCTACTGACCAGCAGTGCTTTACTCATGGGCAGTCCCTTTGATACTGTTTCTGTACCCCATTTAGTTCTTCCCCATCCCACTTCCCTGCACATTCCTGCATTAATTTGCATAGTTCTTCCCTCTCCATCAGAATATCCCAAATCATCAAGTTCCTCTGTTTCCTCCCATTTTATCATCTGGACTATTATAAAGTTCAGGTGTCCAACTAAAGCTATGCCTGGAGTCTGTTAATGGCCCATCCATTACAAGCTGCTGGACTTTTGGTCTTTGGCATTGTCTCCATTATCTCTTGTCTACCAGGTTTGTGTCCATCCTTGTTTATGGCTTCCCCTATTACTGTTATCACCTTTGAGACTGCAAAATTATTTGGGTAGAGAAGTGTAATGATGAATACACTATAATCTCCCACATACCCTTACACAAGCTATCCAGTAAGAGCTGTGTTTGTAAAACAGCAGACCAACTTCATCTGAAATAAAGTGCAGCCACAACACCCTTCTGCAGCTCAGAGAGCACCACAAGGCCAGCGCAGAAAGGGCTCAGATGTGCTAGAACAGCCCTTTAGGCTTCACTGACATGGACAGATATCCTTTAGCATCTGAGCACTTGTTTTCTTTCTTCCCTTGCTGGAGAATTGCAAAGTGCTGTAATTCCAGTGCAGTTTTGAGCTAAATGCACCTAAACATAAAAGCAGATGGACATTCACCACAATGGTGAAGCATATAGTACTTCCTCTAGAGTTTGCCTGTATTTTGTCATTCAGGAGCTTAACTAATCCAATTTTTACATTTTGGCTCTTTCAGCAACCCCTGGATATGTTGCACCACCAGCTACTTTTGATTCTGAAGCCCTGGAGGCTGTATCCTCCACTAATGCTGTTGGTCCAGTAAGAAAAAAGACCGGTAAAGGAAGTTAAAAGTGTTTGTTTACTTTTTGCTGGGTTAGTTTTTTGCTGTTTTAACAAATTGACTGCTTAACCCCAGTGATCAGGCTTCCTGAGTAAGTGCAAGGCAAGTGTCAGGTATGTGTGCCTAGGAAGGGAAGAGCAGGACTAATTCTGAGCCATTGAGACAGCTCAAGCTGTTGGCTTAGCATCCATGCAAGTCCCTTCTGTAGCTGTGTCTTACCTTCTTTATCCAGATTTTCTTCCTTTCTCAGTGGCATGTCTGAGGAAGAAACATTAAATTTGGAGTCAGATATTTTTTAAGATGATGTCCCACTCATTTTTTTTAATCACTTCATAATTTTTAAACCACAGTAAGAACAGATAGACTTGCTTTAATTTCTTACTGTGATTTTATAAAAGAGAAGCTGATTGTGTGAGAGCCGCAAATGTGTTTAACTCTCTTTTGGACTGTGATCCTGGCTATGGATGACACATAACCTGTGCATGAGCCATGCTTTCTTAGAGGTGATTAAAATACATATGGTGCCGTTTCCCTGACTGTAGGTGCTGTCTGGTCTTGTGCACCGTGTAGCCTTTGTTTCTGAAGTTGCTTTTCTCTTTAAGGAAAGAAAAAGAAGACTGATGGCAGCAAAGCCAGCTCTGCAAATCGTTCTGAAGGAGATGATAGTTCTGAGGGAAACCAGCCTGACACTGAGCTCTCTGAGCTGGAGAAGGCATGTGTATACCCCTGGGAACTTGCAAGAAAGACAGACTGGGGAAGATGACATAAAAGTATAAACAAGAGCTTTGAGGGAGAGGTTGTTAATTTCAAAAGTTAATCTCAGTTAAGGGGTTCAGTTCTGCTTTCTGACACCTGCCCCTCATGGTGCTTATGGGTGCAAGTCCAGAATGGGTTTCACAATGGCCATAGATCCACAGAAAGGAGATGGCAAAGGTTATTCTGGTTTCCTGAATATTTTCCGTAGGAAATTTTTAGTGATTTGTACAGTTCAAAATGAAAATGCTTCTGATTCTAGTGCTTGTCTCTCTACTGGCTATTGTGAATTCTTAGTCTTTTCTTCAGCCTGCCACAAAATGTTGAAATCTCTGTGTGAAAGAAATAGCTTTATTGGAGCTAGGAAGTCTTATAGTCTTGCAGGTTGCAATCTTAGTCTTGCCATTTACTTTTCAGATTTCAACTGAGAGAGAGGCAGAAAATCCACTGGCAAAACTGCAGAACTATCGCCTGAACTTCCGAGAGTTAGACCTTGAGGTGTTCACCATGCTCCACTGTGGGCTGGTGACAAAGTCTATCTTGGACACAGAGATGCATACAGAGGTAAATGGAACAGAGTAAAATGTACTGCTACGGCTTTATGTAACTGCCTCTCTCAGAGGTCCTGCCCTTTCTGTTCCATTATCATACATAGACATAATGTAAAGAAAGGAGCCTTAATATTTAACACTGCTAAGAGGCAGCTTGCCTATTAAAAGAATCTATTGTATTTAAGTAAAGCCTCTGTTGCAAAAAGCCAAGTGCCTCAAGGCACAAACAGAGCAGAAACTCAGCACAAATTTGGGACTGGTGTCATGAATGTGCTCTCAGTGAGCAGGATCCTGTTTATCATCTTATATAAAATTGCTGTGGAAAGCAGAAGAGCTTATTTTTGTTACTGTCTTTCTAGGCAGGCTGAGTCCATCTGGAGTATAACTGTGTTAGGCTACAGTGAGATTTATAAGATGTGAAAAGGCCATGGCAGGCTGAAGTACAGCCTGGCCTGCTCCAAGGACAGCTGTGCCTATGCATGCAGGTCACAGGCCAGTTGGAAGACTGACAAGTTTGTGTGTCATTATTTCAACTTCCTTCTTGACTATTACTCAACTGGTGAATTTTGTGATTCTTTGGATTTAGACCTCTTTGTATCTTTAGGAGCTAATATTCAGTGTCAATGTATATAAATCAGTTCTCTGTTACTGGCGTTGCCTCAGCTGTGTTCAGAGCACCGAGCTTGCTTCACGCTTCAGGTGACCAGAACTGATGCCCTGTACCTGCAGTGGGGGAGACAAAAAACCATGGCATCTATCACATAGGTCCCTGGCTGAGGTTAACTAATTCAGAAGTCATATCTGGAAATGGAGGGGGTGGACTTGAGCTTTCAGGCACTACAATTACATCTGGGTCCTGGGACTGACTGTTCTTGTAATTGCAGTTTTGTGAAGTTGTGCAGCTGGGGCCTGCTGAACTTAGCTTCCTTCTGGATGACCTGTGCTGGAAACTGGAGCATGTGCTGACCCCAGGCTCCACAAGGAGAGTGCCCTTTCTGAAGGCAAGTACTGCAGCAGCCTGTGGGTGTAGGGCAGAGGCAGAGCACATCAGTGGCCTCCTCCAGGCCTTTCCCAAGAGAAAAGGTTTTCAGAGTAATTTTCAGTTAACTCGCAGTCTGAGCCCAGCTGTGTGTCAGAGCAGCACTTGCTCTTTCAAAAGAGACTTCTATACCACTTCTCTTGCTGAAATGTTTGTAGCATCTGGTTCTCTGCATGCCTGAGGAAAGGGTATATAACAGCCTCAGAACTCCAGCAACCCTTTTCCTAGTTCTTCCTGGGAGCCCTGGCTCTGCTGTTCAAGGAGCAGCTCAGCTTAGGCAGGCCCGATAGCTGCTGTATCCAACAGAAGCTGCTGCATCCATGCTTCCGCTTTTTCTGTAGTCTTTATAAGAACACCTGAGTGCAGTGATGCCTTGCATTCCTGGCTGATGCCTTCAGGATTAAAGTAAATGCATGGCCCCACTGCATTGAACTAGGAGAAATTCACTGCAACCTGATGGACTCTATCAGATTCAGTGTTCTTTCTCCTTGTCTTTCTACCAACTTTCTTACTCTATGATGCTTCCTCATAGAGGGTATTGACATCAGGAATCGTGCTGCTCAGAAACAGTCTTAGAGGTAGAGCTTGATGTGAAGTTATTCTCAAGTAAGGCTGATGAAATTACTGTTTTTATTTTCATTTGCTGCAGGAAAGAAGCTACAAGGATATTGGCTTTTCCCACCTGTATCAGAGATCTCCCAAAGAAGTTGCTATGTGTGTAGTCAAGCTACTAAAGCCACTGTGCAATCACATGGAGAACATGCACAACTACTTCCAGGTGAGTGGGCAGTGATTTTTGACTCAAAACTACCATGTTTTGTCACCTCTAAAGGTATTTTTAATTTCATTTGTGGAAAGAAGAGCTGCTTAATGTTCTTCAGGTTTTTTTAAACGTGGAATTGTGGAAATGGGATTTTTGTCCCATTATCTTTCCTTGGATTAGCTTTTAATGAGTTGTTTGTTCTGTATTAAAGGCGGTTATACAAAATCAGGGTGCGGAAGATGAACCAGGATTGAACATCCAGGAGCACATGCTGATGTCCTCTTGTTACCAACAGCTGTTACTAACTTTTCGCTACCTATTTGCTTGGTAAGTTTAAATAAAAAAGTATATAGTCACCTAAATGAGCAAAGTCCATTTATTGCTTCCTCCTCCTGTTCATCATCTTTAATGTGTTTGTACCCAGCAAATGGCCTGTCAGCCACACAGAACAACACACTGCGATGGCTGGAGACTTTTAAGCACTTTAGTGTTACATCAAGCCTCATTGCCTGATCCTGAGCTGAACTAAAACTGTAGGTGATGAAGCACTGAACTGGATAGAATTCAGTGTGCTTTTGGATCAAGACCAGCATGAGTGGCATACTGGCACACCTAGCTGTGCAACTCTGTTCATCCTAGGGGTCTTGGGTTTTCTTACCAGGTCCCCTCATCCTTTCCTAAACTGTCACTGCCTGAATCCTGAGCAGCGAAAGAATTTCTTTTGTCAATGGGAAAGAATGAATCTGTACTTCATTGACTAAAAGCCATGTGCTGCTGCTGCATTTGAGCTGCATTTGTGTAAAACTTGATAGTGCTGGTGCACCTGGGTTTGACCTCTGCATCTGCTAATACAATCCAGGATAACACCATAGAAGCTTTTTGTGAACTGAAGAGTTTCTGTTGTGTGTGCACAAGGTTTGCCATTCCCATTCAGTTTTTGTTCTTTTGTGTCCCCTTGTAACTTTCGTATTTCGGAGCTCTTCTTGCATATCCAGTTTCTTTATTTTTAGTCTTGCAAAAATATGCCCAGAGATGCTTTTACATCTGATACCTCTCTTCTTTCTAGTCTGATGATGAACTGGATCTTTTTTTTCCCCCCCACAGGAATGGTTTTTCTCAGTCTGAAAATACTGACTTGCTAAGGTCAGCTCTCCAGGTGCTTGCAGGCAGACTAAAGCCAGGAGAGACAGAATATCTTCTTCTTGAGGATCTGATAAGGTAGAGTCAGTATTTCTCAAGCTCTGAAAGGGATGAATTTCAAGCAGGTTCCCCTATTTTGTGTGGGCATTATGCATAAATGTATGTTTGAGACCTCTCATAGAGCTAGCATTGAGCTGACTAGCTTCAAACAGAGGTTTGTATTTAATTGAATGCAGTGCAGTCAAACCTAATGAAAAGAAGCTACTGGACTATAAAATATGCATTAATCTATGGATGTCAATGTTTGAATGCTATTTGAGATAAAGAGATTAGTAGGATTCACAGAAGGAATAAGTATACTCTGGATAGTTAAAATGCTTACAGGAACACTAAGCAAAAGCAGTGTGTAAAGATGTTGCTGGACTTAATGTGATTGGGGCTTGAGAGAAGTTTCTCAGTGGGTGAATTTTTATCTACTAGTGATTGGCTACCCCTTCTTCCAGAGAACACTGCCAGAGACAAAATAGTGGGCTAGGGAGGCCTTGTATCTGAGGTAGCCTAATACTTCCTTTTTATGTATGTTTCTGGGAGATTTTAACTTTTCCTGTCATCTGCAGTGAGAGTTTTCGCTACCTGCTGAATTTCCAGGAGAGTGTTCCCAACTTCCACTGCGCGTTCATCCTCACTCAGCTCCTGATCACCATCGCTGAGAAACCAATGGCTGGCTGGAAGAAAGAGAAAATTGGTAATGTGTGAAGCACCTCTAATCTGACATCTGTTTTCATGCTGATTTTGCCTGTAAATCTTGGATTCTGTCTCTGGAGGGCATCTTTAGAGGGAGAGATTTCCTGTAGTGTTCTAGTAACCTTGCTCGGTGAACAGTCCTAGCTGTTAGAAAAGGAATAGCAGTGAATATATTGGATCTTCTTTGGTATTTGTTTTGCTTTGCTTCAGTCTTTTAGCTGGTTTTTTTGAAAATCAAAACTTCACAGCTTTTTTGAGTTCTAAGAGCAAGCCTGCTCTTCAATTTTGGTACCAGTTTAATCACTGATTATGGAGGTGATCATAGACTTAATTCAGTGTAGCTTCCTAGTGGAAGTACAGATGTCTATGACAGCTCATTTCTAAAAATTATGGAAATGAATTCAAATCTAGCTGTTACTTCAGAGCAGAGAGAGGAAAACCATGCTCTTAACTCCGTGCAACAAACATTTCCAGTTGAGAGCTCTTGTCATGGGTTAGGACCTGTTCTGTAAGAGGAACAGCATTCAAGCAGATAAAATGTGCTTGTAGGGAATATACAAGAAAAATATTGGGTCTCCACTTTGTCACACACTGCAATAAAGACTCCGGACAGTCACCTCTCTCAGCCATACCTTGTTGTACTGAGACACCTCTAGAATTTGACCTCAGAACCCCATAGTCACTCAGAGTTGTGACTTCCCTACTTTGAGATTATTTTACTGTTTTTAAAAGTATCACATTAGGAGAACTGCTCTCTGCTTGTTGCAGGGAATAATCAGTTTCCTGGTTTGAAACATTTTGGCAAGAGAGAAACAGGTTTTTAGCAGTTTTGAATTAAGGAGTTTGTAAACTTTAAACTTGCCAGTTCACATTTATTATTATAGCACTGTGGCCAAAAAGTCAAGCCATTTGTAACTAGAATTCCATTTCTAGAAATTGATGCCCTAAGAATTGCATATTGCCTAATTAAAATGAATGGGTTGGCACACTGTAGGAGCTACCAGACAAATAAGGTTTAATATAAGCTTGTCAGGGAGAAATGTCCAGACATGGCTCATGGATCTGATGTGAACACCTATTTCAGACCAGAACACACTGGATGTGCATGTATTTTGTTATGATACATGTCTTTGTGGTCTTACTGCTTCCTAGGGGAAAATGCATTCTGACTTATGAAAGTTCAGGCATATTGAGGAGTAGCGATATTATGACCTTTCAAAAAGCCATTTGGGAACATGGCCTCTATAGGGAAGAAAGAAATGGTCTTGGATTCTTTCTTGAGCAAGTTATCCCTTATCTTTTACAGCTTCACTAGCAAAGCAGTTCCTTTGCCAGTCATGGGTGAAACCTAGTGGAGATCGAGAGAAGGGCAACCAGTTCAACAGTGCGCTGCATACTCTGCTCTGGTAAGGCTCAAGCCATTGCTTCAGTGCTGAGATACTAATTTTCTGATAATTCCTTTGCTGCAGAAGAATGACCCCTCTCAGTCATAACCCTCACACAGTCTTGACAGACAGTGAGTGATAGGAAGAATTCTGTTAGCCATTGGCTGCAGAAACATGTTTGGTAGCTTTAAATGACATTACTTGTGACAGTTTATCATGGGTTCAGCAGCAGCAGTAGTTTTTCTCCTTTAAGTAGTAGCTGGTGCAGCACTGTGTTTTAGATTTTCTGCTTGGGAACAGTGCTGATAACACCAGTGTTTATAGTTATGGCTTGGAGTGTTTAGGCTGGCCAAGGAC
>JASSUY010030779.1:0-12395 GCA_032466535.1 Forpus xanthops | reverse complement strand
TCATTTTCTCATCAACCAACACCCCCAAGTCCTTCTCCTCAGGGCTGCTCTGAATCTCTTCTCTGCCCAACCTGTATCTATGCCTGGGATTGCTTCAACTCAGGTGTAGGACCTTGCACTTGGCATGGTTAAACTTCATCATGTCCATGGGTAATACACAACACAGCTGTGTGTTACAGTTATGCCTTTCCCAAATACAAAGCTAATGCAGGTTACATAGTTATTTCCAGTCCTTGATCAGAGTTAGCTGCAGACATAGGCAGTACATGCTCACCATCAGCTATTTCCTAGCTGTGGTACAGAGACTTAGACCATATTGATGTCAGTACAGTTCCTCAACCTGATATTGTATCCTAATGGAGCATATAATGCATCAATTTACAGTGTGGATAGGCTTACATCTTTATAAAGAGCAATGCTGAACACCACAGTGTCTGAAACAACAGCCTGTGTGCTGACTTGCTGCTCAAAGAGGGGTTTCTTTTCTGTTTTCTCAACAAAAGAGACAGAGCACCTCCCAGGAAGCTCTTGAGACTGCGCTTGCCACATCCCCGGGGTGTTTGCCACATACCTTCAAGTCCACACCAGCAGCGTGCGGCAGATCAAGGCTGCCACATTCTCCCTTGAAAATTCTCTTTTAATGTCCACCTTCAGCAAACCATTCCAGGTACGAGCAGGTTTTGCTGATGCTTCAGTTTTCTTCAGCTAAAGGTCATTTTGCTACTTGTATTGAGAAGAAATGTGGCTACGGGTTTAACACCAAGAATAGAGGTCATGACTCCTGGATTTCCATTTCCAGCTCTTACAGAATTTCAGGATATACCCTAAATGAGCCATTTGAACCTGATTGTCTGAGAGCCTGCACAGGGTCCAAGAGAGTTGCGGAGGCTCAGCACTTCTGAAAATCACAACCTTGCTTCGTGCCTCAGTTAATCCAGCTAACAAGAGCTTTCTGCTGCCTCAGCAGGAGCACTGAGGCTTTTCAAGGCTTATAAAGCTCCAAGAGCATCTTTAAAAAAGAGGTTGGCTAGAAGTGCAAAGTAGCACTAGGAGCACTCACGTACACTGTACAACCTATTTGGCATCTTTTTCACATGCTTTCACCCTCAGCTTTGCTCTCTAGCATCAACCACAAAGCCATAACAGGGTAGCTGCAATTACAAAACACTAATGGTAACTATGTTTTTCTGCTTACAAAAACAGGCAAGTGCTTTTTAATCATGAATGGATATTCATGTCAAACATGGAAGACTGCCTAGAATCTGTGGGTATAATTTTTATAGGATGACAAAGAAAACCCTGTGATAGTGATTCATTTTGACACAACTATAAGTAAGTGAACCACCAGCAGCACCTAAGTTTGGCTTTTGCTAATGCAGAAATGATTCATATTTTTGACATTGGTATCAGATAGAGGGATACAAACTTATGCTGTAGGAGAATAAATTGCATGAGTCATCCTTTTTTCTTTTAGAGACATTTTTTTCAGTGCTCTTAACCTAATTGCGCCTGTATTTTTAAGAGTAACAGCCAGAAGGGCAGACAGAAGAATTTGCTTTCTGAAGACTTATGCTTTGCTTGTAACTCCCTGGTGAAGTGGAAATGAAACAAACATAAAACCTACAGGCAGGACAGTACCTTCTCCTCAAATTTTTCACTTTCACTAGTTCCCTGTACCTTGAATGACCTTACATTTTTTAATACTCAAAATCAAAATACACTTCAAATACTCAAAATCTGTGACTTTTTTTAGACAGCATCACAAAACAAAACATCACTATATAGGAATCTCTGCAAATCTCTTTGGGGACTGCTGTAAAGACTCCTAAAATCTTAGAATTTTCCACAGTAGGGAGTTTTCAAGTAATGACACAATTAGGAGATTGAAGATAGGGAGGTGTAGGTGTATAGCACACACAAAGACCTGCCCTGCTCCATTTTATAACAATGTAATTATGGTGCCCACTTCAGGAAAAAAGCTCAGCACAATGGTCATTAAAACAGACACCCTCAAAAACCCCTTCTCTACATGTCCTGATGTTCAGGTGCCTCTTGTTCCCCAGAAATGCTTAAGCTGCAGGAACCAATCCTTGCAAAGATGTACATAGGAGCTGGAAGCATAAAACACAGGGAGTAAATCAAAGCAAATGCAAACTAAATAATGACTCCTTCAGAAAGTTTCTCTCCAGTCCTAAATTTCCGTAACACAGTGAACCAGAACTCATGCCAGCACTTCCATTAAAAGAGATATCATAAACACATTTTTGATTGAGGAAGGTTTTCTTACTTTTTCCCTTCCATTTCACTATGATCACTATTCATAAGCCACTCCTAACCTTCAGAGCGCATTAATTTTCTGAATATTCTTGTGATGTGTTATCAACCTCATTTTACAGATGAGGAAAACGAGGCAGACAGACAGGTTAACTGACTGCCCAGAGGCCCAGTTCTACAGATGCATAAAGAAAGACATAGGGAGATGTTTTACATTTATTAGTTTTAATATCCTCTCATTCCTGCAGAGTTGGACTTCTGGTAATTAAGGCAACTGGCTTTAACAGGCAGCTGCGTGGAAGGCATGGAACCAAAGCAATTGTTTAAAGCCACTATAAAACACTTTTAAAATAA
This sequence comes from Forpus xanthops, assembly GCA_032466535.1. Taxonomy (NCBI): domain Eukaryota; kingdom Metazoa; phylum Chordata; class Aves; order Psittaciformes; family Psittacidae; genus Forpus; species Forpus xanthops. The sequence goes on along the minus strand of JASSUY010030779.1, from coordinate 9,767 downwards.
CCTTCTTTCACTGTACAGGCATGTGGAGGGTGGGAAGTTTTTATCCCTGCTCATTTTGGATTGTGGATACCTACCTGGTCCTTGGGCACTGAGGATCACCTACACCAGCAAGATTTCTGCAGAGGATGTGGGACAGCACTGCAAAAAACCTCTACCGTTTCTGCCTGGGTAGCTAATGCATTTGCTACCCATACTGTGTAGTCCAAGAAAGCTATCACTAGCAAAACCCTTGCTTAGAAAGGAAGAGTGAGAAGTGTCATTCAGACAGCAAAAAAAAAAAAAAACCAAACATCAACAGCAACAACAAAACAACAACAAAAAACATAAAGAAAATAAAACTTTCAGAGCAGAGCAATGAAAAACCCTAGGAATGACAGTTCTGGAAAAGCGCATAATCCATTTCACCTCCTCCTGTGAAATTCTTGCATGAATAACACAACAAACCTGGAGAAACTTGTAGCCTGCCTCCTACCTTTATATTCAGAAACAGAAGCAAAGAGTGTGGTGCTTTGCCTCTTCGCAAGCATAGAAATCAAGTACAGCCCTCATGTACAAATAATAACAAGTTACTTGAATTCAAATACAGCCTCCTGCTGCTCTCCAGACCTCTAAAAGGATTCAAGCAACAAAACCTGACTTTCCACTGGTACTAAACAAGTATGTCTGTTAAACATCTCTACTGAAGCTTATGAAAGAAAAGTGCCTCTAATTGGACTGCATGATGGTGTTTTAAACATACAATTCCAGAAAGATCTGAAGATATTGAGGTATCAAGAGATCATCTACCTCAGAGAGGTCATGTAGGGAAGCATTTTGAACCAGACTGGGCAGCTCAACAAGACCAGAGACAAGGTAGCACATAAAAGCAGCAGTTTCCTGCAAACAGTCTTGAGAGACATACCTTTTTAGCTACAGAGTTTCTGATATACTGACATCTGATTTCTCAGCGTAAGTTCTGGAATAAATTAATTACACAGTGCCCATAACCTCTGGTCTAATCATCACAATGGCAGCAGTCGCTTTTTTTTTGAAAATGCGGTTGCCTTTTGATAAGGATCTTGCTCCCCACTAATTTTTCCTTGTAATGAGCTTTCATGAAATTTGGTTTCTTCAACACATTTCTCTGATCTTACTGATTTAGACAGTCCAACATTTGGCTTTGTGACAGCATTTATTACAAAGCCTGCTCTGCTTGTCTGTTTCCTTTATAAAAATGAAAGTAGTAGTAATGTTCAAATATGTAAATGACATTGATGGAAATGGTTCAGAGCAAGTCTCTAAGAGAATGACGAACATTTTGGCCCAGTTTGGAGCAAGAAAGCAAAGCCTTTTTCCACCACAACAGAAGCATATTCCCTCACGCATTCCCATATATTGCCTCATCTAACCCAACAAATTTAATTTGCAGTAGTCACAATGATGATATTGATTAGAACATAGTGTATTAAGCAGGTTTTTCCATCTACCTGACCATCCTAAGCACCTCGACTGCATCTCCTGTGGTGTCTTGACCACACAACTGACCTCTGCATCAGGCTAACCCCTGCACACTCCTCATCATATTGGTACTCACATTTAATTCACTAGGCACATAAATGGAGTTCATGCAGAGTCCAAGTACTGGATTTGGTTTTAGGCTTCAACAGGAGTGCAAGGTATGAGGCCAATCGGGTCTGCCAGTTTTGTTCTGGATCACAAGGGCAGCACGGCTGATAAGTGGGAGTGATAGTCCACCTGCTAGAATACATGACTTCTAAAGACTGCATTTGCTTGAGTCTTAAATTATTAATCCATTCTCATCAGGTTTGCTATCAAATCATCTCAATTGTTTTGCAGATTATTAAAAATATCCTGCACATCTGGTCTAATCAGCCACAGGAGAATCACACAATTTGATTGTCAATAGCAATCCCAGAATACTAGGTTGGTAATCACAGCATTTTTCCCCTCACCAGCTCCTGGGAAGGGTAGTTTAATCATCACAGGCATAAAAAGGACTCCCAAGTGCTATAGATACAGTATAAGCAATTGCACCACTCTCCATAACACCAAAGCCAGCCTTTTGGGGCAGAAAATGTGGCACAGCAGCTATCACAGTCATCAGCAGTGCCCATCTAAATCTTCACCCACATCTGCCATCACATACTGCCCTCAGCTCCTTGTCTCACGATGAAGTATTTAACAAGACAACCTGTGGCAATACCTTTCTTATGCACCACAAACCACCACCAAGTCTGGCATTTCATGTGCTTATATTTAAAGTCAGGCAAGCCCTACAAAGACAGCAACCTGAGACAGTATGTGCCAAGGATAAAACATCCAAAGGAGGCTTCTGACCTTTTTCACACCTTAAACATATATTACCACAAAGAAAATATGAAAAGGTTATAGCAATCCTGGAAAGGTTTGAAACTCTGTTCCCTCATTTTCCAGCCTGAGCTGGAAGGACAGATTTGATGTAGAATGAAAAGCCTGTTCTCTGTACACTACCTTTGTATTTCTATATATGTTTACATACATGTATTATCTTTGAACTGAGGAGTTTGTAAGTAGTTTGAGAATAATGACTTACACAACATGCAGCTATTCGCAGGAAAGAGGGAAACATAACAGGTTAAAGATATCAACAGGAAGGTTTAATTGTTGTCAACAGAATTGCCTCCACCTCTCCAGAAAAGTGCCTGTGAAAAGCCAGAGCCTCACCAATGACAGCAGAATATTTCCCAGCCCATTATTGAACCTGCCACTGCCACAAGTGCAAGCCATTCAGGGGATGGAAACACTAACAATATACAACCCTAAATGCATCATAGCCTATATATATATTTTTCTCTCATGTGGGACAAGCATTAACTTTTGTTATGTCTTCTCAAATGTTCCCATGCTTAAGAAAAGTTTCCTTGATACTTTGAAGAATTAATTTGTTTTAAATGCAGGTATAAGGAGTTTGTCCTCATGAAATATTCACTAGGAGAGGAGGCATTCCTCTTCAATCATTGGTGTAGAAACCAGAACATATCACATTACACAGCCATTCCCCTGTGGGAGCTGCAAGTGCATTGCTTCTGCCGTGTAGCATACAAAGACCTTGTTCATGTTTTGAGGGACAATGAATTGTCTGAGGGAATTGAAGCCTTAATGTAGAAATAGTCATAGAATCATAGAACAGTTAGGGTTAGAAAGGACCATATTGAAAGACATTGTCGCAGTTTAAGCTCAATCAGCCACGTAGTTTGCTCACTCACTCCACCCTCTTTCTTCCCCCCAGCTCCCAGGGGGATGGGAAGGAGAATCAAAAGAATGCAGCTCCCACAGGTTGAGATTAGAACAGTCCAGTAACTAAGGTACAACACAAATCACTACTGCTACCACCAATAATAATAATGACAAGGGAAATACAAGGGAAGAGAAGACAACTGCTCACCACCCAATATCAAGCCTGACCAGACAGCGAAACCCCACCCTTCCGTGTAACTGCCCTTAGTTTATATACTGGGCTTGACATGCTGTTGTATGGAATACCCCTTTGGTCAGTTTGGTTCAGATGTCCTGTCTCTGCTTCCTCCCAGCTTCCCCTCCTCCCTGGCAGAGCATGAGGCTCAGAAAGTCCTTGATCAGACCAAAATATTACTAAGCAGTAACTGAAAACATAGGTGTTATCAGCTCAGTTTGCAGGCCCAAAATCAAAAACACAGCACTGCACCAGCTACTGAGAAGATAAAAATGACTGCTGCTGCTGAGCCCATGACAGACACTTGCTTTCTAGTTCAACTAGAAGTGCAAAGTCATGCACCTGGGGAACAAGAGCTCCGTGTACCAATAAACGCTGAAGGCCACAAAAACAGCTTGGCAGAAAAGGACCTGGGGGTGCTGGTGGACACATGAACATGCATGGTTGAACACAAGCCAGCAACATGCCCTTGATGCAAAGGGACAGGATATCCTCAGTTGCAGAAGACGAAGTATTGCCAGAAGGTTAAGGAAGATGATCTTTCCCCTTTATTCAGTGCTGGTGAAGCCACACCTGTAGTGCTGTGCCCAGTTCTGGGTTTCCCACTGCAAGAGAGACATGGACATACTTGAGAGTCCAATGAAGGGCCACAAGGATGATTAAGGGTCTGGAACATCTCTACTATGAGGAAAGACTGAGATACCTAAAACTGTTTAGCCTAGAGTAGAGATGGCTCAGGGGTATCTTATTGATGTGTACAAAAACCTGAAGGGAGGGTGGAGAGATTCCCACTGAATATCAGGAAACACTTAGATGCTGTGACGGTGGCTGACCAATGGAACAGGTTACCCAGGGAGGTTGTGGAGTTTCCATCCTCACAGATACTAAAGAAAAATCTAGACACAGTCCTGGGCAACTGTCTGTAGGTGATCTTACTAGTGCAGGAAGGTTGGACCAGACGACCTCCAGAGGTCCCTCCTAACCTCATCCAGCCAGCAACTCTGTGATTCCATGTGTTTTTGTTAACATATACACAGCAGTTATTCAGCAGTAGAGTTACAGGACAGGACAGCGTACAGGACAGGCAAATCAAGCATAGCTGGCACAGAGAGAAAGCAGTGAGGCTTAAAAAAAGCACACACAGGAGATGTTCATGTCCTGTGTTGATGAAGGGCTACCAGCATCACACACAGCAACTAAGTACCTACAAGTCAGAAATGGGTCATTATTTTCAATGAACAATTTAATTCATTAAACACAGCATTTCCCTTTCTGTTGCTGAATGCTCTGTGATCAGATGATGACACTTTTAAACATGATTGCTGTTTACAATTGTACAGAAAGCCAGTTACTCCTGCAATCCACATTTCTCATTATTTTTCCCATGTGAGAATCACTTACTGGAAAAGGTTATTTTTCCCCAGCTGTGTATTTTGAGGAAGAGGATTTGTATAGTGCCAAAGACTAGCAACTGTGAGGTAAGGATCTGTTCTAGATCTAAGGCATAATAAGAGCTGGAAAAATAGTTACAAAAACATACTCAGAGTGACAACTCCTGTGTTTTTAAAGGGCTTTTCTCCAACAGAAAAACCTTCTTCACCAGAGATGTATTTTCTAGGGTTGTTGTGTTCATAGCACAAGGTGAGGCAATCCAGAAACTTGGGAGGGAGTTAACAGAGATAGCTTAGGGATTTGGATGAAGAGCTGGTGTCATGCTTGGTGACCTTGAGCCGAGGGATGGACTTCATTAGAAGATAACCAGAGAGAGGGGCAAGGACTTGATGGAAACACAGAGACAAGCATGGACTACAGAGATAGGTAGGTAAAACATCTGTATTAAGGTATGGCTGGAGATCAGCAACAGAACTCTTCTCAAGAGCCAGGAGGAGAAAGGCGTTACCTTGCAGACTCTCAGCAGCATTTGAGAGGCAGAAAGGAGACTGGGATAGAGAAATGTCCTGAAAGCAAGAAAAACTTTTCAAGAATGACAAGGGCTGTGATTTGTGGTTGATCAGGATCTCTCAGTGCTAGGCATGATAAGAACTGTCAGAGCTGAGGCAATTCTTGTGCTTTTAGGGTTTTCTTCAGAGTCCCAGACCAATCCCCTGTTCCTATCCCTGTCATCTAATGCATAAAGGAGCCCTGTAAAAGCAACCCAAGTGCACTCCAAACAAAATAGGAAGGCTTTGACATTTATTTTATGGTTTTGTTTTATTTTTCTATTCCTTTGTTTTCAAAGCAAAGTAGGGACTCAGACTGAGTAGCGCACAAATGAAAACTTGACCAGGAATTGAATTCAAAAATCTTATTAATCAATGGGGATCTTGTGGATTTCTTCAGCTTATTTGACTTAGGCCTTCAGAAAATGCATGTTTGTACTTATAAATCACAGTGAAGCTTTCAAGTACAAAATAACCTCTGCCTTCAGCATGTCACCTGTGTCAGGGACAGTCAGGCTGGTGACAGAGGTCAGACCTTATAAACTCCAGTCTTTTTAAAGGATTATTCTTTGCAAATTATATCAGATATCCTAGAGGACTGTATGCAGGGCTTTGACTCAGGAGGTCATTTTCATGAATTTGTCTTTTACTTTAAGTCAATTAACCATCCATTTAGAACTGCAGTCACAGGCAAGTTGAAAGCACATAGAAAATGCTCTGGCTAAAACAGTCTTCAAAAGAGCACAGGGAGAGCTGAGCTTTTGAGTGATGCATGCAGGCACTGAAGAGTGTTACCATTTTTTGATGAGTAGTATTAAACACTGCACTTCTAATTTGGGAAAGTAACAGGACAGGATAATCATGCCTGCGCCCTTTGCATGGTATAGGCTAGTTCAACCCTCCATATCAAGGGAAGCAAACAGGTTCAACCACAATAAGACAATTGTTGATTTAGAGGTTTTGCAAGATCTAGTCTGTAGACAAGACCAAAAGGACAAAAAATTAAGAGTGAGAAGTTACACACTGGGGATGTCAAGGACTACACTAGATATAACAATTTTTAATTACAATTTTGTAATATCTACTTTACAAAACAGATCCATCCAAGCACATTAATGTTCCAGTAATGAAGACAAAGCAAAGGCACTTGATCTGTTTCCTCCTCTTCTCACTGCTGCCCATCCCATCCCTACCAGGGATGGAAGTCTGCAGCAGAGGCAGCCATGGGTTTTGTGTCAGTCTGTCACTTTCTGCTAATCTTGCAATGCTGAAAATAATTTTAAATCCATTCCTGTCTTTTTTCATTTGCATAACTGTCTAGAAAGAAAACTCTAAAAAGGCAGAGTCTGATTTAGTGTGAATGAACATGTCATAAAACATTTCAAACCCCACAGCACTTGTATAAATCTTTCATGATTTGAAAGTTGCCAAGTTACCACGACCATGAGTACTATAATGTATTGGGCTTCATGTTCAGCGTACACACAAAATGCAATTTCAATTTAGGCTTCCCTTCTCAGGAGCTAAGTTTCCTTCTGAAAGCAAAGATGTTATACACTGAAATGATTTGCCTTTTATGCCGAATAGATTTTAGGAAGTCTAAACATGTGCTGGTAGTCTTGGTGAAGAATAAGGATGTTCAAAGCATTTTTCTGTTTGGAGAGGAATTAAGGTTTAAAAAAAAAAATAAAATTCTTTTGGTGCATTTGTACCATCTTAAAAATATGTCTACACTTTCTTCCCCAGAGAGTCCACATGGGACCCCAGGCTGCTCTAAGCCACGTGGGCTGCCCTCCCTAAGATTGTGGTTACAGCCAGCTGCTGGCCATCATGAAAAGGACCTAAATCTCTGCTAAAAAATAGGTGTCAAAACCAAAATAAAATCCAACAACAAACTAGCATGCAACATCTGCAAAACCCAGCCTGGTTTCCCCTATTTACCAAGGTCAAGACTGACATTGTGCTGCACAGCACACAGGTGAGCCATGCTGCAAGCAAACCTGGAAGTATCTATATCCTCCTAAGATGCCCCTGTGTGTACCTATGGATTCTCATACTGAACTACACACCGTCTGAAGCAAACCACACTGATGCCTATTAAATGCTTGAGTACTGGCACAGAGTGCTATGAATAGAGCAAAACTCATCTTTTTGCCTTTAACAGAGATACCCAGACACTCTAAACATCACCCACAAGATCTCCAGTGAACAAGGGGATCTGCTTTGCAAAACCCCTAAAAGCAAACCCATCTCTGCCCTTGAAAGCTTCTAAATCCATGTTAACAAAGGAGCTCCCTGCAAACAAGGAAGCCAGGAGCAGCCTACTGCTTGAAACAAGAGCCTTAATCTTCCTCTCCATGAACACAAGTGCTCATTATGCTTTATTTTCTTTTGTTTTCTGCTCTATAGAACACTTTTTTTCATTTTTCCAAGTACGAGTCATTTTCCCCAAAGTTCCTCACATTCAGACACATGCAGAATTTATGTATTAGAACTACTCCTTTCCCTCAAACTGGCACAACACCTCTGGCAGAAAAGCTGAGAGATCTCAGAATCTGATTTTCTAGTAAGATTTTCCATAGTAAGAAATACTTTGCTCCCGAACAAGAGATGTTCACAGTTTCTTAAGTTTCTCTAAGCACTTGCAGCATGAGTGGTAATAAACATTTTTTGCTTTGTATGCCAGCACAGTAATATCAGGAAAATTGTTATAGTCCCCTCTAAGAGAAAAACATAAACTGCCAGCACTGTTTGTCATTAGCTCCATTGTCACCAAAGGTCCATCAAACCCCATGAGCAGTTTCTAACCCAAGTAGTATTACTCACTTGTTGCCCAACACACATCAAGAGATGCAGAATATCTGCTTTGTACCCCTAAAGATTCATTGGACAGATGAATTTTTAAGAAAGAAGCAGTATCTTGGATTTAATCAGCTGAATACAGCTGAAAATACAATGAGCACACTGCAGGCACACTGGCTTCTTTTCAAATGCGACATACAAGCTCAAAATTAAAACCTCAAGCTAAGCACAAATGAGGAACTGTTGCTCCAGGTTTAAGTTAATTATATTAACCAATTAGACAATGTGAGAGGAAAATGTACCTGTAGAGAACAGAAATGGCGATTAGCCTTTTTGTGATACAGAAAAGTAAGAAATTAGCATAGGTGAGGGAAACACAGTGTGGGAAATGCATAGTGGGGAAAAATGAAATATGTCATGAAGCCAATATCTTGCTTGAATTTACAGCTCTTTATATTCAGAAGTATAAATTTTTTCCTCTCTAGCTGCTGTTAGAAGGTTTTATAGGTCTCCTTTGAAGAATGAGTTGCAGCTCCTAGTGTTTGTCTTTCTCTTGTAGGTACTCAGACTGGATCAGGGGTCATCAGGAGGATTAGTTCAATTTTTATCGTAATATATTCCAGTACTGTACTAAAGGGAGTCTCTAAATGCTGACTTTCTAAACCTGCTCTTAGACAAGCACACCATGGGAGTAATAAGAACCCAGCTGGCCGTACCATGGCATAGAAAGACAGACCAGAGGACTCCATACCCTTTCAAGCACTTCCCATTTGCAGTTTTAAGTACTCAGCTGAGAATAGCCATGAGTTTATTTACTACTTGAATGTATGCCTCAAATCAGTGTGGTTTAAATATAAACTGTAGTGCATTTGTTCCACCAGTCACCATCCTAACAAAGTTCTGCAAAATTCTCCAGAGATTTCTCTTATAATAAGTTTATTGACTTTATGCCAGAAGTGCCACTGAAAACAGAGAGCAGGGTCTGTTTAAGTGAGAGATTTCACAGCAGAGCTGCTAAAAATAAAACCCAGAATATGAAACTGAAATGTTTTTATCAAAAAAGAGTAGGCTTGTTACAAGTATTTTTGAAAGACGATCCTTTTTACAGCCTTCACCACTTCTACTTCCCAGGAGAGCAATTGCAGCATGTACTGGGCTGTTGTTCAGTCCTACAAGGAACTACTCCTCTCAAGCAGAGTACTCCATGAAATGTGGTTAGCAGTAGCAATTGCTGCATTTATTCTCATAGTACCCACTCCCTAAGTAGGCCATTTAACCCCAGAAGGCAGGCTCCTAATCCCAGGTTCCTTAACCCCAGAAAGCAGGACACCTTTATAACCAAGTCATATTTTGGTTTTGGACAGTATTTTATTATTCCCTTTTAAAAGCCAAGAATAGTAATGCAACAATACCAGCAACTATTTCAGCACATTGTTGTGGTTTGGGGCCCTCAAACAGTTCTGCTCACTCACTCCCCGCTCTTTCTTCCCCAATCCAGGGGGATGGGGAGGAGAATCAAAAGAATGCAACTCCCACGGGTTGAGATAAGAACAGTTTAGTAACTAAGGTATAAC
>JASSUY010030776.1:0-22449 GCA_032466535.1 Forpus xanthops | reverse complement strand
GGGCAACCCATTCCAGTGCCTCACCACCCTTACAGTAAAGAATTTCTTCCTCAGATCCAGTCTAAACTTCTCCTGTTGAAGTTTGAATTCATTACCCCTTGTCCTAACACTGCAACCCCTAATGAAGAGTCCCTCCCCAGCATCCTTATAGGCTCCCTTCAGATACTGGAAGGCTGCTAGGAGGTCTCCACGCAGCCTTCTCTTCTGCAGGCTGAACAGCCCCAACTTTTCTCAGCCTGTCTTCATAAGGGAGGTGTTCCACTCCCCTAATCATCCTCGTGGTCTTCCTCTGCACTTGTTCTAGCAGTTCCATGTCCTTTTTATGTTGAGGACACCAGAACTACACAAAATACTCCAAGTGAGGTCTCACAAGAGCAGACTAGAGGGGCAGGATCACCTCCTTCGACCTGCTGATCACACTTCTTTTGATGCAGCCCAGGATACAATTGGCTTTCTGGGCTGCAAGCGCAACACTGCTGGCTCATGTTCATTTTTTCGTCGACCAGCACCCCCATTCCTTCTCCACAGGGCTGCCTATGTTTCTATGATTCTAAGGTACCGGTAATAACGTTTCAGTACACTTTAGCTTTTAAAATAAACTTTTTTTGGGTTTTGGTTTTGCTTGCCTTTTTTTTTTTTTTTTTTTTTTTTTTCCTGGATCTTATTTTGAAAGCTGCTTACATTCAGATTTTCATTTTCCTTGTCTTTAATCTTCTATTTGGGATTGCTGGTTAGTTTTTGTGATTGTTTTGTGTCATTCGAAAGCTATCAATTGTTGTACATGATCCCTCTTCTTTCCTTCTCTCCCTATTTAATTGCAACAAAAATTTTCACATATCAGAAATGCTTATATATACCTTACATTTCAGAGGGTGCTTCTCAGGTTGCTGAAGCTCTGAATTAGGCAGCTGTAGGTGTGCCATATGCACTGGGGGCTGTTCTCATCCATCTCATTAAATTGGCTTTACTTTACCTGCCTTTAACCAGTTCCTTGAAACAGAAACTGGGGGGCAGATTTGGATAGAAAGGTGTGAAAATACCTTGTTTCTGCTTCAGTCAGAATAGTTATGCCATCAGTTCAGTAGGTACTGCAAATCAAAGTTGCATATCTGATACTCAGTTTTGTAGGCTGAAAATGGTAAATGCTATACATGCAGATCACTGCTTAAGTTACTTGTAATAGAACATGTATTTACTTAGTTATTTTTAATTTGTGTGCCTTACCTACCCATTCTGTTAATTAATTCTTACTCTAAAGAGTTTCTTTTCTTGGTTGACCCTATTCACCTTTCCAAATATCACAGTTGGTTTCAGTTTGACTTCACAAATTGCATGGGTGCATCTTTAGTGACGTGTGACTTACCAACAGATAACTTGGGAGCCAAAGAGAAGCCTGTAACTTCAGGTATAGAGTCCACATTTAATGAGGATTTGATGACATCTGTTGCAGATGTTGTAGATGACTCAGTTTTCATATCACCAAACTAAATGGGATATTAAAGTAAGAAGGATAGTTTCTGTGCCTGCTGCTTAGAAATAAACGCAAGAAAGATCTGCAGATTATCATACTCTGTTCTGAAAGGATAATTGTGATTTTTTTTTTTTTTTCTATTAAAGAAAAAAAAAACAGTAGCAAAACATACACAAACTGTACTTAGTGAGCCACACACCCACCTGACACTTCTGCTGTTGGCACAGAACTCGACGACTTCATTCCTCGTGTTTTGGAGTGCCTCTTCCGCGGCCTTTCCCGCCTGTCGCGGGAGACGGAGGACCTGAGGGAGGACCTGAGTGCCTTGTGTCATTGGTGCTCACATCACCGTGGGAGGAGCTTCATCGTGGACCGCCTCGGTGACGCGTCGATCTCCCGCTCTGTTTTTAGGCGGTTGCTAGGTCGGTTTGTGGAAAGGGGATCTTCTCAGCCAATCCCGAGCGCCTAATTTCCCGCTGTGCCCTGGGGTTCCTCTCTGCCCACCGAGGCTCTGGCGGGGGGGCAAGATGGCAGCAAGGGCTCACTCCTGCACCTCCCGGCACTCACAGAAAGAAAATTCGTCGCTTTATGCGGAAAACACGCTTCATTTCTCCAAAATCTAAGATACTTAAAGTCACTTCCAGGCTTTAGTTGGATGAAATTATGAAATAGCTGGTTGCTTCATGTACTGAAGACCTGGCTTCTTCAGCCCGAGGTCATGCACGTCGTGGTAGTGCAGAAATGACTGAATTCTGTGTGCGGAAGGTACTGGTATCTGCAAGGAACAAGCAAGCAAGGCATCAGGGACACTGGAGCTCCTGAGAAAGGTTATCTTCTCAGAGGAAATACTTATAGTACTTTGTAACAGCAGGTTCCCGCAGCCAACTGATCAGCTGCTATTTTAGTTCCATTTTAAATTGTTGCTTTTTATTATTGAGAAAATGTAATCTTTGGAGAAGAAAAAAACAAGAAGAGAAAAACAGCCCAGCAACCTTCTGAAAGGCACCTGTGTGCATGACAAGCACTTCATAATTTTTTAATCCAGCATCACCTTGTCTGTTGCAAGTTTTCATTTCTGTTTCTTCTCGTATTTGAAAAGTGACGTCGGGGGATCACTGTTACAATCAGACATCTCCGCAGTCTCTTGTCACCAAGCTGTAAGTGTCTGAAGGCTAAAGTTACATCACTACAGCTAGTTGCATTTGTAATATATGTGAATTAGTTTAGAAAATGCAGAATATTAAGGGTAAATATATCGGTGATATTATGCGTTTTATCTAACAGAAGACTTGTAAAGATATCTTTACATTAGTGATAACTTCTTGCAGATGTAGCCTATTGAATTTTCACTTGAAAGTTTATCTGTAGAAGGAAGAATTACTGTATTTTCTAATGCATGGAGAAGCCTAAGCATGAACAGAATATCTTGCCTTTTTTTAAGGATTTCTTTTTTTTCCCCTAGAGTTTCGTATTTTCTTGTTTGCACGTATGTGAACAGTTCGTTGAGGTTATTCAGGTTTTAAGTTTGGAATGTTAGAAGTTGGACAAGTTTTTAATTGTAGATGTTGTGGCAGTTAGTGTCCACTTCAGTGAAATTATTAGCGCTGCCTCATATTTAAGGATAATGGTAACTGTTAATTTGTGCCAAAGATGGAACTGCAGTATAGCGTTTAAACCATGTATAATAAAAATATTCCACAAATATATCTTAAAATGCACAAATTCAACTTTACGTATAACTTCACTGATTTTTTTTTTTTTGTATCAGAAACAAATGTGCTGAGTGCTTTAACTTGTGCTAAAAAGATCAATTTGTTAACAGCAAAATCCAGCTTCTTACAGATACTTCAAACAGCAGTGCTTGTTTAGTGTTTAGGGCTCTCACAGCTGCATTGAAAGCTTATATTTTGAGTTGTTGATAAAAGTTGAAATCTCTACTTGTGGGAAGTAAGAAATTTGTGTTTACCACTGTTACTCTGTCTGAGTTCTATTCAACCAGTTTCACTGCTTTAATGACCTAAATAGCTGTTAAAATTTAGTTCACAGAAAAAGGCAAAACTCATTCTTGGAGAACGAGCTGAAGCTTTGTGTCTTTAGGGATAGGGAATATTTGTAAGGCTCTTCGGTTGTTTGTGTAGGGCAAATGAGTATGTATTTCAATAGTTGTCTCTTACTTATTTTCTGGTTTCCTATCTTCAGAAGTATCTACTTTCTATGTGATAGTTACCAGGCATAAACTGATGAACCATCTAAGGACAATTCTGCAAAACCACCAGCAGCAGAAAGATCTTAGTCGTATAAACGGACATGACGATTCTTTTTTTCACCACAAGGAATCAATTCATCCCACGAGGCATGGCAGCCTCCTAAGGAAAGAACTCAAAAATTACTAATTTAGTATGAGAAACAGGTTCATGAGCTAAATTCTCTGATTCTAGAGAAGACACAGGATAACTGTTTAATTTGCTGTGATGCTGAAGTGAAAGATGAGAGCATAGTTCAAGTTCGTACATGAAGTTGTTGATGAAGTACAACAGTACGTACTGCAAGACCATACAAACTATTTGAAAATGTACTCTGAATTTTCTTATTGTTTACCAAGCCTGGGTGTCTTTTATAGGTGTAGGTCCATATGTGGACTTAATGTTTTATTAAAATGGTTGTTCAGAAGACAGCTTGCAAAGGTGGGGGAGAATGGCCACTACTTTCATAGCAAAAGTTGTACTGCACTCACGGAAAAGCACTGATTTTGATGCTTCTCTTGGATCACCAGAAGAGTATGGGCACTGCATGGTGTTTAAAGACAGCTTAACAAGCTGCATACTTGAACCTATGTTGGATATCAGCAGTTTCTTCTACTGAACATCACAGAAATTCAGTAGTCAAAATTGCCTAAAAATGTTTCTGCAGGTTGAACACCAAATCCATACTGTGGCTGTACATTGCACTTGCAGGTTACTGCTTTTGTGCAGCTCCAGGCCTCAGACTGGAAACCGTTACCATTTTCTTACATGATTTACCAGCTGTTTGGAAAATCTTTAGTTTTAACCCAAACTCAGCTCTCCTGTTTTGTGCAGCCAGTGTTTGTGTTCATGCCCTGACTGCCTTCTAGCCAGCAGTCTTCTGGGGTTTGTTGCTGGGTAGGATTTTAGGAGCTGTTGTCTGATTTGCTGCCATGTACTGCTCATTCCAGCCAATCGAGTACAGGGCTGGAGCCTGTTCTCCCACTGTGCAGTGCTTTCATGGTGATGTTTAATGGCACATTCTTTCACTTTGTTCAGCCAACACTAACATCATTTTAGCCTAAAAGGAAGGGAAACTCAAATCATCTGTGGTGGTGTGCTAGAAGAAATACTGTTTGTGCTTATAAGACTTTATTTCTTTAATATGTTCTAAAATAAAGGCATAGCTGTATGTGGTTCTCAGTAGGCTGGTGGTATCTTGCATTAGTGGTAGAAAAATAAATTACTGGCTTATTATTTCAAAAAAAACCTGCTTTATATGTAAGGTAGGTTCTGTTCACTACTTCAGTTTCTTGGGACTCTTAATCTAGAACAAAATACTCCTGCCCATTTGCTGTGTTGCTTTCCTTGATTTGGCTACACTACACTTGTATGTTGGAACACTGATTCTCATGATCAAAGGCTTTTAACTTCCCCCGTGTAGTTCTTGTGCTTTGGCAAATGCTGTATTGCTGTGATGCTTTTTGGCTAGTGCTCCATGCATTCCAGGTACCCTTTGCCAGTGCTGTTCTAGACCGATGATATTATGCAAACCCATTGTGCACCATTGTTTAGATTGCAGTTTTCCCAACACCGTCCCCCCCTCCATATTTCCATGACCTTCTAATTGGCTGCTGCCTGTTACTAGGCGGGATTCAGGCAGCTGCCTGCTGATTGGCTAATGTTTTGAGCAGCTCCTGGGCTGCTCATATGAGCACGTGATTATAGGCTAATCCATAGCAGCTAAGCTAATACCTTCCTTTGTTGCTTTACAGCTGCAATCTCTCTACAGAGTAATGCTAATTAAAAATAATTAAAAAATAAAATCAGGAAATAGAGGGAAGGCTTTTCAACTGGCTGAGAGAGGAGTCCTTTGCATATTCCTGGATGCAGTGGCACATTTTGGATTTGCCATGTAGCACACATCATGAGAATGAAATCTGCAAATATTAAATGGAGGGAAGTGCCTAATGGTGTGTTTGTATCTCATGATGAGTATAAATTACTTTCAAGCTAAAAATGAAGCAGGGACTTTTCATAAATGATACCTAAACAACTGTACTCAATGTGTGGTGTTCATGTGTGGTGGTGACTCAAAATTGATGATTGTGTTTAAAAAAAAAAAAAAACAAGAAAGCAACCCAGTACCGCCTTATTTACAGTATTTAACCCTTGCACGCTTAGCTCTACGTGCAGGAGGCATTTTGTACTGTTCTGTACAAATCCTTTTCTTTGAAATAAAAGATGCCCATCCATTGGTTTGCTGCTTCACTCACTCATTTCCTTCTGTGTTACTCAGTCATACACTGGGTAAAAAATGAAAATACCCAAGCACCATATGAGGGAAGTGCATAGCAAACATAGCTAAACTTTGTGTGGCAAAGTGTAAAGAGAGACTTCCAATGTTCATTCGTTTAGAACACTGCTAGTTTTAAATCATTTATTTGTGCAATAGTGAATTCTTGTAACCTCTGTGGTTGCTTTTTGAAGTGCAGCCTTCTTACCCCTTTGAAAGACTGGGAGGCAGTATTTGTCAGATGCCTGCTGATTTTCTTGCACTGGTATGGTCAAACCTGCCTGAACTGGTTACCAATTTAGTTGTTTCTTCCTTTACTCAGCTCTCGCAGATCTGTTACTTGGCTATGGTGTGCTCCCTTGTGGGTATGGCTGGAAACACTTTTAAGATTGCTCTCCAGTGATACATGCCTAGCTGTTAACCAGTTTAGCATTCATATTTTAATCTCATCTACGCTTATATGCTTTGGAGCTTTTATTGGGTATTCTTTGGTTGCAGATGATGTGGAATTGAGCTGAAAATAAGTACAAGTTACTCGAATAACCAACTGTAACAATGGAATTTTACAAGAAGCCTTTTTTTCTTTTAAAGGTTAACTGTCAATCCATATCAAAGCTTGTTTTTTTAACTAAATTTTAGATAACATTCTAACAGACTAAGTAAATGTAATTTTGAAACATTTGAAATTCAAGCTTAGTCTTTCAGTATATTTTTAAGAAAAAAGTATGCATCATTATAAAGGTATTCTGATGTTTGCTTTTTTAAGACTACTGTCCTTAGCAAATTTAAAGAAGGGCCATTCCTTTTACTCTGTATTTACTGTATTTTATGTTAAAATATGAATGAAAGACTGCTTGGATGATTAAGGAAACTAGAACAGAAAATATGGTTTTTGTTTTTTGTTTTTTTTTTTTTAAGTTGTATTTTATGACTACTTAGGTGGTGCACTTATGAATTATTTTAAGTTGTCTGAACATTTTATTAATCTCTTAGTGTAACTTTTGGTCATAGGAAAATTAGGATTGGGAATTTTATAATAGAAGAACCTTTAAATTCTGGGAAATGCTTATAAAAGAAAGCATTGTAGTCTAGGAGAGCAAACTACTTGTCTGTCTTAATTTTGATACAGAGGCCTTGTATCCTTGTACTGCATTAACAGAAGTCTCTTGCTGGCTGCTCATCTATTATGAGCTTTTGGACTTTTTCAAGGTTAGCAAACACTATTTTTCTCCCTTCCCCCCCCCCCCCCTTCCAGTTGGCTCTGCAATATATACATCAGGAACAGCATTGCACTTTGGTTGTAGGGGATTATATGCATGAGATAAGAGTATGATGATCAGTACTCTTATCACATGACAGTCTGGTATATGCTTTTATAGTAATGTAAAGAAACATGTCCGAGTTCTTGGGGGGGGGGAGGAGGAGATATGGTTTCAAAAACTGCATATATGTTATTAAAGGTTGTCATATGCTTCTAACTTGAGGGCTAGAATTATGTGAAATTTATTCTCTTCTGAACAAATATGAAGATACTGTATTTAACATTAAGGGAACTTTGGAGAGACGTGAAGAGCTCACCTGGAGTTCATCTTTCATCTGACTGGAAATGGTTATGTGATGAGAATATTTTCAAAAATCAAATAAAGTGATGTTTCAGATCAGTGTTTCTCTATAGGTGTTATATTTTGCTCCCACTAGTGACAATGCAGTAATAGACAGTTGTGTTCAGAAAATCTAGTTCAGACTGCCAGAAATGCATGTCTAAATGGTGTTATTGAGAGTCTCTAAATAGAGCTGATGGAACTATTTGTAAAGATTTGTTCATTTGTTCCTGTGGTGAGAATTAAAGAGTCATTTAAGTACCATCAGGTACTTAAATATGAGGATTCTAGGTTGTTGTGCAGAAGAGATCTGAGAAAAAGTGGAAGGGTATCTCACGTTAATAGAAAATGGGAATGGGAAAAAAATTTTTTTTTTTTAATTACATTGCTTTCTATATTGCTCATATTTTTATAAGGCTGTGTTAAGTATGAGAAGCCTTATAATTGTAAAATACAATCTATCATGACTGTATGACTGGTTTAGAGTTGGTCTTGTTAATCAAATTCTTATTGTAATTTATATATTCATGTCTTATCGTAGAATATTGTGGGTGGACAGTGCATAAATGTTAAATAATTTCCTTTATGAACAAACTGTAAAAGTAAACTAGGAAGTGATAGGAACGTAAAGCACATGATCCTACAGTGGGGTGCTGAGGAAGCTCAGCAACTGTCAGCTGATGAAGAGAAGGCTTAAAGGCCAGTCTTACGGGTGCCTAAATGAAACTTGTAGGGAAGTATGGTTACGAAGAGGGTCTAAATACTTTGAGGCTGCAGAATATCTGTTTTGTGAATTTGATGAGTTGGTGGTATAAAAGCATTGCTGATTTGAGCTAGTGTTGGCAGTAGTCTTGTGTGTGTGTGTGTGTATATGTATATACATATATGCTCTCTTCCTGAAAAGACAAAATGCAGTTTATTAATGAATTTCTCAGCTCCATGAATAGAAATAGATTGGGGGAAGACGCAAATTAGCTGTAGTAAATATTTAAAATGTGTTCTTTGTGTAATAATTCTCCTGTGTCAGTGGTAGAACTGTTTGCTTTTCTAATGCTTCTGGGAAAAAAAAAAAAAACAAAAAAAAAAACAAAACAACCAAACTTCAAGTTTATTTTCTTTCTTTTTTTCTACACTGTCATATCTTTTAACTACTGTTACCCAAGTAAACTTACAAAAGTTTTCAGAAACTTAAGAAAAGCCATATTTTAGAGGAGAGCAACATATGATGGTGTAGTTTTAGCAGAGCTAAGTTGGTTAGCATCAGCTGATTCAAGATCTTGGTTGATGAGTTTCATTTAGGATATACCAAGTTCCTTAACTCCTTTCTGCTTTTGAGCAGTATTATATCTGAAACAAGACCCACATGGTAGGGAGTAGAGTTTAAAAATCCCAATGGGCTTGTTTGGTTAATTCATTTAATAGAAACAAATGAGGTTTTGTTGTATTTCAACAAAATTATTTAACTCAATTTACTGATTTGATTAAGTAAGTTTTTGAACACTTTTTTCCTTAATTTTTTTATATTAATGTCCTTATTTTTCTTAATATTTGCATGGGTGGATGGAATTAGTAGAATTATATGGAGGGCAATACCATCAGTTTTCTTTGAAAGAGGAAGTTTTTTGGAAAAGAGCTACAAAACCTATTTTTCTTGAGCATAAATGGTCTTGAATTAAAGTGCTATAAAATCCAAAGTTAGGTAGAGAAGAAAAAAAGTATCTTAATGCATTCAAAAATTCATCCAATATATTGAAGTTTTTTTAAAAGTTACTTAATAAAAAAACTTGTCATTTACTCAAGTTATTAAATTTGAGTCTCATGAAATTACACGGTTTTAAAAATGGAAAAGAAATGTAAACTGATGGAGCAAGAATATTTCTTATTTTATTACAAGATGAGGGACTGCTGGCTCTTTAGCACAGTCTGTTTTTACCTGGAAAACCTCATTACTTGCTCTTGCTATAATACTACAGTAATAGACAACTGGTCTAAAATGTGTAGTCACAATATTACTATGTAATACTGTGTGTGGTCTGAGTAATCTTCACATACGCATGCATGTGCAGCATGCTGTCCTGGTTTCAGCTGGGGTAGAGTTAATTTTTTCCTTAGTAGCTGCTGCAATGCTGTGTTTTAGCTTTACTCTGAGAATAAAGTTGGTAACACACTAGTGTTTCAGTTGTTGCTAAGTATTCCTTACTGTTAAGTCAAGGACTTCGCAGTTTCCCATGCTCTGCCACTGAGGAGAGGCACAAGAAGCTGGAAGGGAACACAGCCAGGACAGCTGATCCAAACTAGCCAAAGGGATGTCCCATATGATAGGACATCATATACAGTATATAAACTGGGGGGAGTTGGCTGGGAGGGGCTGATTGTAGTTGATTGCTGTTCCAGGACAGGCTGGGCAACTGGGCATCTGTCAGCAAGGGGTAAGCGACTGTGTTGCTTATCTGTCTTGAGTTATTTCTCTATCTCTTTCTCCTATTGTTGTTGATAAAATATTTTACTTTTTATTTCAATTATTGAACTGGTTTTATCTCAACACTGGTTTTATCTCAACACTTAAGTTTTACCTTTGCCAGTTCTGTTCCCCATCACACATTGGGGCAGGGAGAAGGTGATCAGCAGTGTAGAGGTGAGAGTGAGCAAGCAGCTGCATGGTTGTAGAAACTTGTATTCACATCTTTTGAGGACAAATAAAACTTAAGTGTATTGTTAGATACAGTTTGCTATAGATACTGGTTTTCTTTAAAACACGCGAAATGCTGCAGTCTTTCTTAGGAACACTAATATGGTGATAACCTATTACTTTAACAATTCTGTGAATTTTTTTAAGGGTCAAGATGGATAGCACAGATGAGCGTCAGAAAAAGGTCTTTAAAGCACGAAAAACAATGAGAGTAAGTGATCGACAACAACTCGAGGCTGTCTATAAGGCTAAAGAGGAGCTGTTGAAGACAACTGAAGTTAAACTGTTGAATGGAAAGCATGAGAATGGAGATTCTGATTTAAATTCCCCTTTAAGCAATACTGACTGTATGGAGGACAAGAGGGAAGTTAATGGCCTAGTGGACTTATGTGTTAATTCTGAAGAAGGAAAAACAGCTTCTGATGAAACTAGTGAAGCCAAAAGCCCTGAAAGTAGGGCAGGCAACATAGTGAGTGACACGCAGCCCAAACCTCTAACACCGTCTCCACAGAATATTGCTCCTGAGCAAGGCAAAGATACTGATACTGCTTTAGCTTGTGAGGCTGAAAATGGAGCTCTTAGTAGCAGTAAAGATGACTTCCATGAAAAAAATAATACAAAAGATCATTTGGACCAAAGAGAGAGCAGTATCCCATTGGAAGGTGAAAGTAAATCAATCTGTGGTATTAGTGACTCTTTGGAAGAGAAGGTAGAAAGACGTGACCCAAGTGTTACTTCCAATTCATTTAGTGCGGAAAAGAGCACTGAAGAAGTATCTGTTAAAAATGCTGTTGGAGAAGAGGCTATCTCTAGTAGTATGGAAGCTGACCAGGAAGCAAAGGCCGTACAAGATGGCACTACAGGTCTTCCAGAAACGACTGTTCAGAAAACAGCAGATGAGCCAAGTGACGGTATCTTGGACAATACTGACTGTATGGAAACAGATGAAATTATTCCAATTTTGGAAAAACTAGCCCCTGCTGAAGATGAACTGGGCTGTTTTTCTAAAAGTCCTCTGCTTCCAGTGGATGACACAGTCACAGATTTAGAAGAGAAAATAGACAGCTGTTTAGGTTCGCCATCCAAGCAGGAAAGCAATGAAAGTTTGCCAAAAGAGGCTTTCTTAGTATTGTCTGATGAAGAGGATCCCTATGATGAGAAGGAGGAATGTGCTGAAGCAATACTGCCAAACAAGTCAAGTCTTCCAGGTAAGAATTTTCTACATCAGTAGTTTTAATTCAAGTCTGGGATTTCATTCATTTCTTAGAATGACACACTTCTGATAACGTTTCTCTATCAAAAAAGCAGTTTTCCCCACCAGTTGTGTGTGACAGTCTTACAGGTTTCAAGGGCCCAGAAAAAAAACACGCATAACACAAAAACACTGTCATCGTCAAGATCTGGTTGGGGTTTTGGTTTTTTTTCTCGTATCCTGCAAACTAGGGTGAGGTGGTAGGGGAAACAAGAGGAAAGATGAGTAGTTGCCAGATACGGAACAGAAATATTTCTGGGAAGAGAAAGGTGTTCATTCACTGTTGTTGAAGGTAAGAAAGAATCTGAACCTTCTTTAATTTGTAAATAAATAGTAACAGTGAAAAGATGCTGATAATCCAGAAATGTCAGAAGTACCATTTGTTTCAAATTTCTTTTTTTTCCACCCAAAGATAGAGTTGGAAAGATTTCATTAGAAACACAGTCATGTAAGAGTTTTATGCCATATAGCTTTTATTCATTTAACTCACAGTGAGTTTTATCTAACTTATTTGATGGCTATGCTAACTCATTAATATTTGAAATCATTAAGTGTAGGAACATGATACCATCAGTCTTTTCATTTAGTTAGTCATCGATTTTTATCCTTTTTTTAGTGTTAAACTGAATAATGTCCTTTATAGTCTGTCACCTCCTGTCCTATTGCTGTACACCTTTAAAGAGTAGTGGCTCTATTTGCTCTGAATTCCTATTATGTGATGGAAGGCAGCAGTACAATCTTCAGTTAGTCTTCACCTGTTAAGGCTGAGCAAAGCCAGTTCTGTCATCTGCTCCTTATATAGCATGTATTTCATTTCCTTGACCTTTCTGGTGACCATTCACTGGATCTGCTGTGGTTTTGTCAGTGCCTTTCTAGTATTTGGGATTTAATAACTGGACATAGTGCTCCAGATGGGGGTTTCTCAAGTGGTGAACAAGAGAATCGCTTCCCTTGTCGTGCTGGACACATTTCTTACACCCTGAAATGCTACTGAACTTAATTCACATTACTGAATTATTATTTTGCACCCAAAATCAAGGCCTTTTCTCTAGAGTATTGTTCTTGACAGTCAACCCCCACCCTGTCCTGTTGCATAGGATTATTCTATCCCAGATGCGGGACTTTACATTTCTAATTGCTGCACTTTGTGTTAGCTCAATTTCCCAGCCTGCCACTGTGCCTCTAAACAGCAGCAGTGCCTCACAGAGTATTTATCGCTCCCCCTGGTTTTTGTCTGCAGACTTGCCAAGTGTGACCTTCTGCCCCTAGCAAATACAATAAATTGCATCAGTCCAGTATGGATCCCTGAGAAATGCCTCTAGTGCTAAGCCACCAGTTGGACTATATACCACTGATGCCAATTCTTTGAGCCAATCATAAGAAGCTACCATGTCTGTCAGACATGATTTATCCATACTAAATCCAGCCTGACTGTTCCCATTCACCTTCCCCTCCTTTGTGTGCCTGGCAGTGGTTTCCTATGTGGAGTTTTTCCAAACCTCCCCAAGATGTCAGTTGAGGTCTACCAGCCTTAGTTCCCCTGAATCATCCTTCTTGACTGTATTGAAAATGGCTATGGTGTTTCCTTTTTTAATAGTCATTGAGAGCTTCCCGTGGTTGCCATGAAGATGGAAGAGAGAGGCTTCACAATGCCAACAGCTCCTACCTCCCTCAGCATTCTTGGGTACATCTGATCTGTACCTGTGGACTTCTCTGTATCCACCTGGTTTTAAGTGTGCCCTAGCTATATCTTGTTGATGGTGGGTAGCACTTCGCTTCTGCAAACTCTGCCAGTCATTCCCTCTGCTCTCAGAAACCAATGGAAACTTGCCAGTGAAAAATGGAGTCAGAAAAGTTGAGTATCACAGCATTTTCCTTGTAGTCACTCATTAGGTTGCCTGTCCCAAAGAGCAGTGGCCCTACAATTTTCTTCAGTTTTCTTTCTGCTGCCGTTGTAGTTACAGATGCCCTGCTTGCCCTTCACATTACTCACTGGTTTCAATTCCAGTTAAGCTTCAGCTTTTCTTATTCAATTATTGCACAACTGGACAATGTCCCCCCCTGTAGTCCTCTTAGTTCCTCCTCCTGTGTATTTCTTTTTTACATTGGAACTGTCAGGAGGTCCCCGTTCACCCATGCTGGCTTTCTTCCATGCTGCATCTACATTCTGCACAATGAAATGAACAGTCCTCTTGCCTTGAGGAAGCTGTCCTTAAAAAACAACCAGCTCTTCTGTGTTCTTTTGCTTTCCAGGGGAGCTCCCTTTGAGAAACTACCAGGTAGGTCCTGAACTAAGTCAGTAGGTAAAATCTCCTGCCATGAGGGGGAGGACTGTTATGATATTTGTCCTGCTGACTTCTTGCAGGATTTTTAATTACAGTCTCATGGTTGCTGCAGGTGAACATTGGTGAACTCTTGACCTTCACATTCCAGATGAAATCTTCCTTGTTTGTGAATAATAAATCCAGAGCATCTTGACATATCAATTGCCTGTGTCAAGAAAATATCTTCAGTACACTCCAGAAATCACATCACTTCCATGTAAAGTACACGCATGAGTCAGTCCTAAGGCCACCAGCATTGTGAGATGATTCTGTTGACTTCCTCTCCTTGATCAAGTTGAATGACTTGCACAATATTGCCTGTGTCGCTTTACCTCCTTCTCCTTGTACATGAGCACTCAGCTGGTTCATCACCTGTCTTCTGGCAAACCTCAGGGTGCTTGTCTGCATTAAGCACAAATGCTCCTCACCCTTTCCACCCTGTCTTTTCAAAAGAGACTATTCATTGTCTGGAATGCTGTAGTCATTTCAGCTATCCCACCATGTCTCTAATCCAAAGAAAATCGTAATTTCGCAATTGTGTGTGGACTAGTAATTGCTCTTGTTTCTTGTGCTGCATTCATTTACCAGTACTTGAGATGATGAGTGCTGAGCCATGATGCTCAATTCCGTACCTGTTCAGTAACTGCAGATTTGTGGGTAGAGAGGGAATCTTCACTCTGTTGCTGGAAGTCGCAGGCTTCAGAGAGTTGCTGCAAAAAAAATATTTCAGCATTTGGAAACAAGCTTTATACTGGAAAGCCTAAAAGAATTTAAGTTTTCTTCATGCAATAGAAGATTAAGGAAGTCTCTAATATCTGCAAGCAGGAGCTGAATATGTGGTGGAAAGATGTTTCTTTAAAGTGGCAAAAAACACAACTGATGCATTTTTGATCCACTAGATTTTGCAAACTAGAGATCGGGCACATTTCTGTTCTAGCCAAGCTATAAGGAGAACATTGCAGTTACAGGATTATGGAATAATGAGAGCATGACTGTGCAGTTCAGAGTAACTTGCAAATATTGTTCAGAAGCTCTTAGGCTCACTCACTGTTTTTATTTCCATTTACATGTATATTTTGGCAGAAATGACATCTAAATATGCATCCAGTCAGTCACTTAGCAGGTATTAATGCTTGTAGCTGTAGAAATTATTAAAAGGTATTTTCAACTGTTCAGTGACAGGCAAATATGGGGTAAAAATCCCAGATCCACAACAAATAGTGTGACTTAAAGTAACTGAATTATACAGTGGTAACTTAATTATATAATATTTTTTTTTTTCTTTTTTTTAAAAAGATTGCATTCATTGCTTCTTCATGTCTAGCATCAGTATAACGAGATCATAGAATTGTTTGGAAAGGCCCTTGAGTTCTAACCCCATTGCCATGGGCAAGGACGCTTCACATCAGACCATGTCATGCAAGGCTCTGTCCAACCTGGCCTTGAACAGTGTCAGGGATGGAGTATTTACCACTTCTTTGGGCAACCTGTTCCAGTGTCTCAGCACTCTCACACTGAAGAACTTCTTTGTTATATCTAACTTGAACTTCCCATTTTCCAGTTTAAACCTGTCACTTCTTGTCCTGTCAACTACAGTTCCTGATAAACAGTCCGCCAGCATCCCTGTAGACCCCCTCAGATGCTGGAAGGCTGCTATGAGGTCACCATAGTCACAGGCTGAACAGGCCCAACTTCTTCAGCCTATCTTCGTATGGGAGGTGCTCCACTCTCCTGATCATCCTCGTGGGCCCTCCTCCGGACTTGCTCAAACAGATCCATGTCCTGCTTGAGGGCTGCTTGTCAGTGAAAAATCTACTGATAGCCAATTGTGAAATTATCTCCATTTTGTGGTTCAAACCTTCTTGACTAGAGAGGTGTAGCTGTGTATAGTGTATAAACTACTTCTAATTAAATGAGCTAAATTTGGTCAGAATGATGAAAGTGTGCAAGGAAGGGACTTCTTCCTCCCTGAAATTACTGTATTTTCTAGAACTCAAAAAGTTCAGCTTCAAAACTTGTAACATGGTATTTTAGTATCTTTCCATGGAATATTTATATCCTGCAGTTGAATATTAAAATCTGTGAATTGTGAAAAAAAGTGCTCTTGAACTTTTAATGGCTCTCCTTTAGATTCTTAGGTAACTCCTGTTTTATTAATAGCAATTAAGTAAAGGAAGCTTGTCTATAAGTTTTAAAAAGCAGGTTGTATAGGCACTACACCACTTTTATTACCTTAAAACTAAATGAGATAGCTTTTGAAGTACGTATGTTGTATGAATGTCAAAGGAGGTGATCCTGCCTCTCTACTTTCCTCTTGTGAGATTTCATTTGGAGTGGTGTATACACTTCTGGTGTCATCAACATAAGAAGGACATGGATCTGTTGGAGCAAGTCCAGAGGAGGTGCATGAAGGATGATAAGGGGCTGGAACACCTCCTGTATGAAGACACAGAAAGTTCGGGCTGTTCAGCCTGGGGAAGAGAAAGGCTGCATGAAGATATCATAGCAGTCTTCCAGTATCTAAAGGGAGGGGCCTACAAGGGTGCTGGAGAGGGACTATTCATTAGGAACTGTAGTGGTAGTTGATAGGACAAGGGATAATGGGTTCAAACTTAAACAGGGGAAGTTCAGCTTAGATATAAGGAAGAAATTCTTTACTGTGAGAGTGATGAGATTCTTTATAGTGAGGGTGATGAGGTGCTGGAACAGGTTGCCCAAGAAAGTTGTGAGTTCTCCATCCCTGGCAGTGTTCAAAGTCAGGTTGGTCAGTCTTGAGTGACATAGTTTAATGTGAGGTGTCCCTGCCCATAGCATGGGGGTTGGAACTGGATAATCTTAAGGTCCTTTCCAGCTATTCTGTGATTATTTCTTGCATAAATTAACAAAATGAAAAATACCATCGTTTCAGTTTAGGAGTTTCTGACTCCTTCGTTTTTACTGATTTTTTTAGGTGACTTGTGTAAATGCAAAAAAAAAAAAAAAAAAGTTCTTCATAATAGAAACAAAATACAGTGTTAAGAGAACATCAAGCATGTATTTGTGAATAACAAAATGAAAGCAGGAAACTATACAGATCAAGATGTGCGTAACAGTGCTGACTTGTTACATTCTGGATAGATTTTAATGTCATCTTAAAAATTCTAGTTTTATTTGCATCTAGCAAGCACAGAAGTTAACAAATATCTCGTGTGAAATGTGTAATGGAAGTTCATGGAACATGTAGTAGAAATTTTCATGAAGTCCTAGCAATTTTCTTTTCAGCCTGTGTGGACTTGGGGGTGATACTTCTGATACTTCTTCCTTTCAGAATTTCCTAAACTGTATGTTTTTAAATGACTAGCCTTAAATTGTGACACTTTATATTAGGAAAAACACTTCAAATAAAAATTCTAATTTATTAAGAAACAAAGACTCTGAGCCTGTTCTACCGTAAGGTTAATTGGTAAAATTGCCAATTGTAAATAGAGCATATTGGTATTTTGTTACTGAATTTTTAATACTTTTTTTTCCTAAGCAAAAAATAAAGTGAAACAGTTTATTGAGTACTTTAGCGGCATTAAAAAATGGATTGCTTTATTGTGTGGCAGTTCAGATTTTTGCTGTGAAGACCAGTATTCATTTTTTTTTTAATCTTTGCATTCCCTATGTCATACTTATTTCACCTTTACCAACATGATTTTCCATATGTATTCTAAGTTCACTAGTCAAAGTGAGACTCTGAGAGACTTTTGCAAGTCAGCATAATTAATGCATGTTGGTTTTTTTTCCCGTTTGTAGAAGAGGTGAAAAAGGAGGCGAGAAAGGAGAGTAAGGATGATAAAGAAGAGGAGGCCCACAAAGAAGAGGAGAAACACACAGAGAGAAGTATGCAGTGTTAAAGCTATTACTCTTTGCTGCAGGCTCATGTTAAAAGAACAAAAGCATTGAGGTTTGGAAGTGACCTTTAGAAATTGTTTGCTCCAAACCCTCTACTCAAAACCTGGTCAAGTAGAGCAGTTTGCTCAGAACCATGTCCAGACAGGTTTTGGGTATCTCCACACATGGTAACTCCAAAACTTTCTAGAGTTCCACTTCCAGTGTTTGAGCACTCTCACAGTAAAAATGTTTCCGTACATTTGAATGGAATTTCTTGTATTTCAGTTTGTATCCATTTCTCTCATCCTTTCACAGGTACTCACTAAGAGTCTTGCATTGTCTTTTTTCACCCATCAGGTAATTTACACGCATTGTAAAATCTCCCCTAACAACCTTCTCCAGTTGAACAGTGCCAACTATCATTTCCTTGTGTGCATATCCATAAAATATCTTGGTGGCCCTACACTAAACTCCAACATGCTCACATCTTTCTTGTATTTAGAAGCCTGGAATTGCACACAGGACTCAAGATTCAGTCTCATAGCACTGCTTAGAGCAGAATAGTTACCTCCCTTGACCTGCTGGTGATACTTTGTTACTCAGCCATGGATCTTGCTGGCTTGTTTTTTTTGTTTTTTTTTTTTGCAAACAGCACAGGTGGCTGGCTCATGTTCAACTTGATATGTATGGAGGCCAGAAGAGCCTTTTCTGCAAAGCAGTTTTCCAGGCAGTCAATTCCCAGCCTGTACTAATACATGGGTTATTCCTACCCAGCTTTAGGACTTTACATTTCCTTTTGTTGAACTTAATGAGATTCATGTTTGCCTATTCCTCCAGCTTGTCAAGGTAACACTGAATGGCAGCATAACCATCTAGCATAGCAAACACTCTAGTTTTGTATCACCTGCAAATTGCTTAGGATGCCTTCTATCCCATTGTCTAAGTCATTTATGAAGATGTTAGTATTGGTACCAGTATAATTTTCTGGTATACATTACTGGCAATGCACTCCAACTGGACTTTGTGCCACTAATCACAGCTGCAGTTGAGCCAGTCTGTTTGTCGAGGCCGTACACTGTGTGTTTGTCTCTGAGGATGTTTTCAGTGTCAGAAGCATTGCTAAAGACAAGAGAAACACCATCCACTGCTGTCACCTCATCCATCAAGTCAGTTGTCTCATTATAAAAGGCTATCAGGCTGTTGAAGCATGATTTCCCCTTGATAAATCCATTCTGACTATTCCCCATCACTGTTATCTTAATGTGTTTAGAGGTGGTTTCTAGAATTACTTGCTCCATCATGTTCCCAGGGATTGAGGTGAGGCTGACTTGCCTCTAGTTCTCTGGATCCTTCTTGCCTTTCTTGAAGATTAGAAAAAAGTAAATGTCACTTCTGTCCTCAGGAAACTTCTGCTATTGTCACGACCTTTCAGAGGTTGAGAATGGTTTTGCAGTCACCTCAGGCAGGTCTCTCGGTACTTGTGAGTGCATTCCTCTGGCTTAGGTGGACTTGTGTATGTCCAGTTTGTTGGCTGCCTTTGCTCCAGCCAGTCCTACTGGTCTCGGGGAGCTGGCATTGTTGAAGGCAAACATCACTGAAGTCTGAGGCGAAGAAGTCATTGAGCACCTGGGCTTTATCTGTGTCCTTTGTCACTTGCTCCTGTGCTTCATCCAGCGGGGGGACATATTTTCCATGATTTTTCTTTTGCTGCTGATGTACTGATGGAAACCCCCTTGTTGCCCTTCATGTCCCTTACCAGGTTCAGCTTAAAGTGAGCTTTGGCTTTCCTAATGCCATTCCTACCCACACAGTGCCTTTATCTTTCTCACAGGTCACTTGTCCCTCACAGATGGGGGCCTCCATCCCCTGCAGACAGGGAGTCACTTAACTACTAATATGCAGTGCCACTTCATGGGTCAGGCTTAACCAGTTTAGTCTTTTCACTGGGCACAGCTCCCAGTCCTGTATCTCTTGCAAGTGCACTCAAATAAAATCTGTCATTGTCCTTTGCATCCACAGGGAGAGCAGGAGCTCTTGTCTTGGTTTTTCCAGCCTTTGTCATTACAGGAGTCTCCATTTCCCATGTGGATAAGCTCAGATTCCGACCACTTTGGTACAGCTAGGGGTTGCAGTTCTTCAGGTTGCAAAGTCTTGGAGTATATCCAGTCAATCTCATGATTTCTGATGCTGTGCCATCCCCTGATGGACTCTCATAGCTCCTTTAACTTGACAATGCAGGTTTCTCCCTACTTGCAACGTCTGTAGCCAAGAAACTCATCTTCCTCTGCCATAACTTCAGGCAGACTGGGAGACCCTAGGCAATCTCTGCAGCCCAAGACTTGCAAAGCCTTATCTTCCCCCAGAATAGCTCAGTCTAGGTAGAGGCTCTGACTTCACCGTGAGAGTTGTTCCAGTGGCTGCAGGAGACCACACTGTGTGACACATGACCACCATTACTGAATGCAGGGACCATCCTCCTGTAAACCCTGCTGTAAGAAGTCCTGTGTTAGCTGCTCACTGGGAGCTGCACTCGAGGCTCAGCAATAATATAGGTATGTGTCTCAAACCTGCTGAAAGGGTGTTTGAGTCTCCATAAGGAATCAGCTGGGGCACAAGCACAAAGCACCCTTTGACCAAGAAAAGCTGACACAGCTCATTAGAATTTGCTGGGATTTCCTGGAAGTCACAGCCTCCTTTAGATATCCTTTCCTCTAGTAGCAAACACCCTGAAGCTCTCTAAAGAGAATCTTAACTGCACTAAGATCAGATAGAGCATCTGCTTCAGAATAAGTTACTTTAATTTTAAACATGTTCTCTTAAGTACCTAAGTAGCTCTTTGGTGTTACAAATTATTTGTACCATTCAGACTTAAGACTTTTTGTAGAGAGACTGACTGGGAGTAGGAAAAAGTTGTATGGAAGAGCCTAATAAACTTGTCTTCAGTAGTCTGGGAATAGTGTTCTAACTACTTAGTTTTTCTTTTCTATTTCTACAAGTTTTTCTGATGGATAAAAGAAAGATGTAACTTTTTTTCCATAATGACATGAAATAGTGGAAAATGAAGAGAAAAAGCAAAAAATAATAAAAATTCATAACTTAGACATTTATAGTGCTTCCAAATACTCAATATTTTGCAAAAGTTTATGAAGAGTCCTACAGCACTGCAAAACTTACCTAAACTTTGGGGCCCTATGCTCTCACAAACTTTTAAAAATAACCTGGGTTGGCACGCAGATTTTTTAGTCATTTTCAGTACATTAATGTTTTTCTAGTGCAATTAAACTAAAATACCAGAAAATCTGATCAGACTGAAATTAACAAAATTTAACCATCAAAAAATCTAGACTAAAAAGAAGTTAGAAATATGACTCAGAGTATATGTAATACAGGTAAAGAAAAAAATATGGCAGTGGAAAGTACTTGGGGGTGTTGGTCGATGAGAAAATGAACATGATCCGGCAGTGTGCTCTTGCAGCCCAGGCAGCCAACCATGTCCTGGGTTGCATCAAAAGGAGTGTGACCAGCAGGTTGAGGGAGGTGATCCTGCTCCTCTGCTAAGCTCTTGTGAGACCTCACTTGAACTATTGTGTGCAGTTCTGGTGTCCTCAACATAAAAAGGATGTGGAACTGTTGGAACAAGTGCAGAGGAGGGCCATGAGGATGATCAGGGGACTGGAGCACGTCCCATATGGAGAGTATGGAACTTTGTCTAGGGACAGGTGAGCAGTCAACAGAGAGTTTGTGGGTCAGGGTTAAAGGGAGAACAGCGATGGGAGACATTATTGTGGGGATATGTTATAGACCACCTGACCAAGAGGACTCAGTGGATGAAGAGCTGTACAGATAGGAACAGCGTCCCGCTCACAGGCCCTCGTTCTCATGGGGGACTTCAACCACCCTGATATCTGTTGGAGGGACGGCACGGCCCAGCATAAGCAATCCAGGAAGTTCCTCGATTGTGTGGAAGGTAACTTCCTTCTGCAAGTAGTAGAGGAGCAGACAAGGAAAGGTGCCGTGCTTGACCTCATGCTCACAAAAAGGGAAGGGCTGGTTGGAAATGTGATGCTCCAGGGTAGCCTTAATTGCAGCGATCATGAAATGGTTGAGTTCGAGATCCTCAGGACAGTGAGAAGGGTGTGCAACAAGCTCACTGCCCTGGACTTCAAGAGAGCAGACTTTGGCCTCTTCAGGAACCTGCTCAGTAAGATTCCGTGGATGTAGCCTTAAGAGGGCAGGGTGGCCCAAGACTGTTGGTTGATATTCAAGGATCACCTCCTGCAGGCTCAGGAGGGATGCATCCGGACTAGAAGGAAGTGCTGCAGGAGGGCCAGGAGACCTCCTTGGATGGATAAGGAGCTGCTG
The DNA here is from genome assembly GCA_032466535.1 of Forpus xanthops. NCBI lineage: Eukaryota > Metazoa > Chordata > Aves > Psittaciformes > Psittacidae > Forpus > Forpus xanthops. Next base: position 377 of record JASSUY010030776.1, on the reverse strand, counting down.
AGGAAAAATTGAAGGAAAAAAGAGGCTTATAAAAGGTGGAAGCAAGGACAGGCAGCCTGGGAAGAATACAGGGATGTTCTGCGGGAAGCTAGGGGCCAGGTTAGGAAAGATAAGGCTCAGTTAGAATTAAACTTGGCTACAGATGTTAAGCATAGCAGGAAGGGATTCTATAGGTACATTGCAAATAAAAGACAGGCTAGGGACAAAGTGGGCCCTCTTCAGAAGCCACCGAGAGAACTGGCTACCATGGATATGGAGAAGGCTGAGGTTCTTAATGACTTCTTTGCCTCAGTCTTCACCGGAAAATGTTCTGACCATACCACCCAAGTCTTGGAAGGCAGATGCAGGGACAGTGAGAATGAAGACCTTGGGCCCAC
>JASSUY010030774.1:42768-60970 GCA_032466535.1 Forpus xanthops | reverse complement strand
GTTGCAAAACCATACTAGTACCTCATCTTATGGCAGAAGTTGTTTTCAGCACAGCTTTGCTCTCTTCTGCAGTGGACAGATTCACGGGTGGCTTATGGCTTAAAAGAACAAAAAATTACACAGCTTCACTGATTTGAATTATCACTAAAATTAAAAGAGAGAAACTCACCTCCTGCAGCCCCTGTAGCTTTTATTTCCTCCACAAGTGGGTGCAATAACTCTATGTATGAGTGACATTTTTAAAAGTTCCACCAAAAAAAGGATTTTTTCCTAAATTCAGTAGACTGAATATAAGGGGGAATTTCTGCTGTTAGAAAGCTGAAAAACCATCTGGTTAAAGGAAGGCTGCCATTCTGATACCTCACATTAGTTATACTGTCCAGGGTGGCAACACTTTTTGTACATAAACAAAAATTAGCTCCAACTGAAAATTAAACTTAACACTACAGTGTAAGGTTTCTAAAGGCCTGTCTTAGGTTTCACAATAGACCCTGCCTTGCAGCCCTTAGGCAGGAAGGTTCTTTTGCTCACAATTCAGGGCTACTTGTTCCATTTATTTCATGTGAGGGTCAAACCCAGACCAGAAAAGGGCACTCCATTTACTTACAGTATAACTTTATTCCCATGGCTTTTTACTTTACTGAGCAGTCTTCTTTCAATGAAAGATCCCACCATTCTACAGCTTCCAAATTATCCTCCCCGGGAATTAAATTCTTAAGCCAACTTGCAGCCTGTGAATCAGCTTCGAGTGTAGCCAAGCTACCAGAGCTTTGCCTTAACCTCTATCCAAGTCATGACAGAGAGATTAGCTTTTATAAATCACTTTTCAAAAGCTATTGTCTGATCCAAACTCCACAACCCAGTTTACAGCAACCAGGTTTAGCATAAACTCAGCAATGGTGCCCTAAGGCAAGCTTAAGATAAACCAAAATACAGCATTTCTTATACAGGACGTGCAGAAAGGGACACTGGCAGAGCTTTATGCATGATATAACTAGCAATATGCTGGGATACATGTGCTGAAGATAAAGATCATTAAAACCTCCTAAGTTACTTTAAAATTGTTACCATTAGTCAGTGCACTCAGAGTGCAACAATATGACTCCAGCAACAAAAGAAATTAATTAGTGGAAGTTGATGGGAGGAGAGGAAAATGTGGGGAAAACAATGCTTCAGCTTTGTCACGGTACTTAACAGTGTGGATGATGCTCCCAGCATCAACCAGAATATGGAAAAATAACTGGATCATGCCCTGCAGAACAGACAACAATGAAGACTACGTTACCTAAGCAGAAAAGGGTTAAAGTCATCTCCATATTGTTGTCAACCTTCAGACAACTGATGTGTGAGGGCTCGGGGAGGTAGTCTCAAATGGCAGAGGTGAGAGCATGGAAACGACCCATCCTTCCACACAGGGACACACACACAAACACACGACGCTTAAAAAGAACATATTATTTCAGTCATTACTTGACTCTCCCCAAAACTATAGGCTGGTATGGGTTGGAAGCGACTTTAAAGCTCATCCAGTTTCAACCCCTGCCACGGGGACACCTTCCACTACAGCAGGTTGCTTCAAGCTCTGTCCAACCTGGCCTTGAATACTGCCAAGAATGGGGTGTAACAGTAATAAACCGAAACGCAGAAAGGAGGAGAAAGACAACTCGATCGGTGTAGAGCTCCTCTATAACGCTGGAAAGGTAAAACCTTACGCAAGCAAATACAAAGTGGGGAAACAAAACCTGGCAGGCGGAAAAAAACACCCGCCGCTCCCTTAAAGCCACCCTTGAACGCCCTGCTGGGGCCACGCACCCGTACGAGGCCGGGAAAGCAACCCAGCTGCTGAAGGAACCGGGACCGACAGCAGCACCGACACCGGTCTACGCGGAGGTGGCAGCGGCTGAGGTAAGCTGAGCGCACCGCTGAGGCGGGGCTGTGCCGTGTGCACCCGCAATGGCGGCCCGGATAGCGCTGGGAGCGGCCGGAGACGTTCCGGGTGCAGCGGGTGCTTCCGGGAGCAGCAGGGAGAAGCGGGCCGGGTGGGAGCGAGCCGGGCCGGTTTGGTCTGAGGGGGAGGATGAAGAAGGAGCAGGTGGTGCACTGCCAGTTCTCCGTGTGGTACCCGCTGTTCCGGGCCGTCACCATCCGCAGGTGAGGGGAGCGAGGGGTGCAGTGTGTGGCTGGGCTGGGGGCAGGCCTAGGCCGAGAGAAGAGCGTGTGGGGTGAAGGTTGGGAGATGTGTGGAACTGGCCTGCCTTGGGTTGTGTTGGAAATGAGCGTGTGTTGTGATAGGATTGGGTGAGTTAGAGGGGCCCTGTGTGGGGCAGAGCTGGGCTGGAGGTGGGGAAGGCTTGGTCGAGGTGTCAGCTGGAATCTCAGGAGCTGGGTCTTCTCCCTGTACCCTGAGGGGGTATTTTTTGGGGCCAGACTCGGTGCTCCCAGCTCTCCTGGTGGGACCAAGCACCAGTTGATCTCAACAGCACTGCTGTTCCCAATTGATTCCATAGAGAAACTGAGGCTGAGCACACCCAAACCAAGTGACTCACTTCGTGTTTGCTGTGTATTTCTGGAAGCTGTAGTGAATTCTGCTGGTTTGAAGGTGTTGCTGCAGATCAGGAGATGGTTATGAGAACTACCAGTAACTTGGGGAGGTCAAGTTCGAGGTATTTGCCCTGTTGGATCAAAAAGCGCTGACAACAGGCTGTTAGTAATCAAAGCATTTAATATTTTACGGTTTGTAGAGTGTAGCAGATGCATATATTTGATAAGTGTAGTAGTAATTCTGCATATTTGGAATGTTCAGGTTGGACAGAACCCTGGGTGACATGGTCTAGTGTAAGGTGTCCCTGCCCATGGCAGGGAGGTTGGAACTAGATGATCTTAAGGTCCTTTCCAACCTGAACTATACTATGATTCCATATACAAGTTTTGATTTGGATCTGGAAGGGAAGTCTTTAGACTGAGCAAAATGTTGTCTACTTCTCATGGGCCAAATGCACTCTTTCTTGGAGTTTCTTAAGAGTTTTGAAGGAATGTGGCACTTTTGTGCGTTTCATCTAAAATTTTTGCCTCTTTGTCCTCTACTTTCCTGGAAGGGAAATGAACATTGATTTCTGGGAAGGAGTGAGATGGAAGAAAGAGAAATGGGTTTTTCATAGTGTTAGAGAATAAAGCATACCATTATTGAGATGCTTTTTATTAAAACACATTATATTAAACTCTTGTGATTATTTTAACAAATAATAATAAGTTATTAAAGAAGTTCTTATGTTTCTTCTAGCGTTATACTTCCCCTGCCAGAGAATGTGAAAGAATATTTGCTGGATGATGGAACACTTGTGGTTTCTGGAAGGTAAAGAGTGTTTTCCCCCTACCTTCCAGCTAGTAATATTTAATATATTCACAGCACTATTTTGCTTGCACATATTATGCCTTGCATACGAATTATTAAAATTTGGCTAGTCTGGCTGCAGTAAAGCTCATACTGTATGAGCATATAAGCAAGCTGGTGCTGTCAGTAAAACAACTTGCTGGTACCTGATGCGGAACCTAAAATCCATGTAATACATCCAGTCTAGACCAAGTGGTTCTTTCCTTTTTAACCCTGCCTTTCCTTGTGGACTTCACCAGTCTCTTGGGTGCCTAGTCTGCTGGTTTGCCTTTGGTTGTGTTCATATGGTTAACTCAGTTCAGAGGCTTGGTATCTCACAGCTCGTGCCTGCTGCCTTATCCAGGGGTAAAGTGAGTTTTATTCTCAATATCATAGAATCATAGAATGGTTTGGGTTGGAAGGGGCCCTAAAGATCATCCAGTTCCAACCCCTTGCCGTGGGCAGGGACACCTTCCACTAGACCAAGTTACTCCAAGCCCCATCCAACCTGGCCTTGAACACTGCGAGGGTAGGAGCATTCACCACTTTTGGCAACCTGATCCAGTATTTCACCACCCTCATAGAAAAGAATTTCTTCCTAATGTCTAATCTAAATCTCCCCTCTGTCAGTTTGAAGCCATTCTCCCTTATCCTGTCCTTCATGGCTTGTAAAAAGTTCCTTTCCAGCTTTGTTGCAGGTACGTTTTAGAGTTCCTTGAAGCCTTCTCTTCTCCAGGCTGAACAAGCCCGGCTCTCAGCCTGTCTGCATAGTAGATGTACTGCAGCCCTTGGATCATCTTTGTGGCCTCTTCTGGACTTGCTCAGGCAGGTCCACGTCCTTGCTGGGGGCCTCAGAGCTGGGCACAGGACTGCAGGAATTGTGTCATGAGGGCAGAGTAGTGGAGGAGAATCTCCTCCCTTGACCTGCTGGTCATGCTTCTTGGGATGCAGCCAAGAACACTGTTGGTTTCTGGGCTGCAAGTGCACATTGTTGGTTGTGTTGAGCTTCTCGGCAACCAGCCCCCCCAAGTTTTTCTCCTTGGGCTGCTGTCAGTCCATTCTCCCCCCTGCCTGTTTTTTGTGCTTGGGGTTGCCCCAACGCAGGTGCAGGACCTTGCACTTGGCCTTGCTGAACTTCATGTGATTTGCACTGGCCCACCTCTAGACCATATCAAAGTCCCTTTGGATGCTATCTATAAAATCCTAGTAATTACTGAGTTCACATAATTGTTTGCATGCACATAATCCATGCATGCTGCAAGACTGAATGTCCTGTATGCATGTATCCCTATGCCAAGATTTTGGATGGAGAAGAATGAGGTGGATAGATACTGAAACAGTTGGTAAGAACCCAGGCCTTGTTCTTTGTCTTCTGTTTAGAATCTCACTGTATGGCTTCCCTGTACGATGATTATTGCATGTGACACCTTGCTGATGATCATACTCAGAAATCAGTTCACACTCCATCATTTCCTAACTGGTAGTTTGCCTCTCACAGAGCAGCTAATTAGGCTGTGAGTATAAGGGAGCCATGTCTAATTTCTCTGGAATTAATTTATTTAAAACTGAATCTGTCTAAACATTCTGGAAAGATAAAAGGTATTTTAGAATTTATTTCTTTTTTTATACTTTTTTTTTTTTTTTTAATAAAAGTGATCCAAAAAAACATTTCATGGTTTAAGCCCAGCTGACAACCTGGAACCATGCAGCTGCTTGCTCACTCCCCCTACTTCTTCCTCCCCTCGCTCCCAGAGGATTGAGGAGGAGACTAAAAAGAATGTAACTCCCACGGGTTGAGATAAGAATGCTCCAGTAACTAAGGGATAACACAAATCACTGCTGCTACCATCAGGAACAATAATGATAAGGAAAATAGCAAGGGAAGTGAATACAACCGCTTGCCACCCGCCAACTGATGCCCAGCCCGACTGAACAGTGATTTAACCCTTCCGGGTAGCTGCCCCTGGTTTATATAGTGTGCATGACGTGCTGTGTTATGGAATACCTCTTTGGTTAGTTTGGGTCAAGTGCTCTGTCTCTGCTTCCTCGTAGCTTCCCCTCCTCCCTGGCAGAGCATGAGCCTCAGAAAGTCCTTGGTCAGAGTAAATATTACTTAGCAGCAACTAAAAACATCAGTGTTATCAGAGCTGTTCCCAGGCTGAAAGTCGAAACCACAGCATTGCACCGGCTACTAAGAAGGAGAAAAATGACTGCTACTGCTGAACCCAGGACAAATTGGTTTTAAACCATTTTGGATAAGAAGCAATTTTGTCACCTCCTGCAGAATTTTGCAACTTCTTTAGCAGCAGCTATTTGTTTTTTAATAAGCCTTCAGTAAAGCTGCAACTGACTTTACAGCTGTGTTATACAAACATTTTGGGCTGTCTTCAGTCCAATAATGAACAGCTGGAGAATTGACTTAAATTATGCTTTTTATGATGCATCCAATTGAAAATCCCTTTTAGAAACTGATTTTTCTCTGAGCTGAACTTTTTAGCTAGAAGTGAATGTGATATGGCATTCAAGGCCAAGATTGCTTTTAATCTTCAGTGAACCAGTATCTGAGCTCTAGATCTCAAAAACTGAATTGATAGTTTAATCCCTATAGAAGCATTAAGGGGCTGCAGAGATTTAGCTTGTTGAAGAGTTGGGACCTACATTTGAACTTAAGCTGTTTTCTGTACTGGCTTGCTGAATAAGTCTTCAAAAGCTTGGCCTTCTCCTTTAACATCTTCACACTCAGCTGTATTAGTTAAAGAACTTCACATGTCATCTAAAACTTCAAGGGAATATTTGCAGTCAAGTGCTTTCTTGTTTTATAACTATCCCATCTGTGTAGAAAAAGGGACTTTTCAGGAAGAAGCTAAGAACTCTGTTACTAGGATCTTTATGTTGTGTAGAGTGGAAGGATGTTTTCAGAAACAGAAATTCATGGATCAACATCTGAAACTAATGTTTTTTTTTACTTGAGAAAGGAGCATGGAGGCCAAAAGAATTTAAATAAAAGTTTAATTTGTGCGTCTGTAAGAGTACACTAAAGTTGGAAAAGAATCATTCATAGGGAATTGAAAAGCATCAGTTGTGGCATTTTCAGAGCAGAAAGTGATCTGCTAACTTGAAAGCAGCAGTGTGTTGGGTGGGGCCCAAGTCTAATGCCAGGGTGCTTGATTTTCAGTTCTCTGTACTGGCTTGCTCTCATTTTCTCTGCACGGGGTTTTGAGGCTCAATCTTCGTACAAGAACATTTTGAGATCTGCAGCTGGTAGATGCGGCCTCGTAGCAGCCTTCCAATATATGGTGGGGGCTTACAGGAATGCCAGAGAGGGACTCTTCATCCGGGACTGTAGTGACAGGACAAAGGGAAGTGGGTTTAAACTTAATCAGGGGAAGTTCAGGTTAGATATAAGGAAGAAGTTCTTTGCAGTGAGGGTGGTGAGGCACTGGAACAGATTGCCCAGGGAAGTGGTAAATGCTCCGTCCCTGGCAGTGTTTGAGGCCAGGTTGGAGAGAGCCTTGAGCAGTGTGATCTAGTGCGAGCCGTCTATGCCCATGGCAAGGTTGGTAAGAACTAAGTGATCTTAAGGTCCTTTCCAGCCCAAACTGTTCTATGGTTCCTTGATATGGTCAAGTCAAACTTCAGTGCCTAATTTCTTTTTCCCTGCTTATCTTTTGTTTCAGAGAAGATCCACCAAGTCATGCTCAGGAGGGGAGTGATGATGCAGAGGAAATACAGGTCAGTATAAAATGCAACTTAATGCCAAGTCTCTTGAGAAAAATATGAATGTGTAACCTTTTCTGCGTAATTTATAGGTGAGGAGAGTGCTTCACAGAAAGAATAATCATGTGCTAGTTGCCTTGAAAAATCAAAAACATTATTTATACTGTCGTGGAAGGTTTAAAACGTTTCTGTGCTCTTTCACAAAGACTGCTTTTTATTATTTCTTGGTAATTGTGTTTGTAATAATGAGTAGATAATGTTGAAGGATGTCGGAACTGAACTTAATGCTGTTTCGTGCCCTGAAAAAAATAGGAGTACAACATTTGGAGGAGTTATTTCAAGAAGCAATTAAAGTGTTTGTGGCAATAACGGCTCATAAAGGTATTCCAGAAGAAAAATTCTGAAAAATATAAAAGGTGACAGAAGGAACAAAATGGGATGAAAAAGAAATATAGCTGAAACTAATGGGTCATTTTTCCAAGGATGGAAGTGCTTTAGATAGGGAAAGCTGTGGAGTTCTGAAATGTCCAAGTTTGTGATATAAATCACAATTAAAATACAATATGTCTTATCCATACTTTAGAATGGTATTTTGCTGAATATGCAGCATTTTTCCTGTCTTCATTTCCAGCTGTAATAACTGGAGGATTGTGATGTTATGCTACTGGAGCTCTGGGGCTATGGTTTGATCCACATCAAATGATTATGCTACTGGAGCTCCAGGGCAATGGTTTGATCAACATCTAGCTTTTAGGAAGCTAGATGAATTCTGATGTTCTCATAAATGATAAAGGAGCTCAGGAGACAAGTAACCTTTGATTTGTTCTTATTTTCAACAGTGGTCAGATGATGAGAATACTACAACGCTTAAGGTAAGGCCCTAACGTGCGAGTTTGCCAGCAGTACCCTTTCTGCAACCCCATGATACAAACTTGTTCCCAGTTAGAGATACCTGATACTGTATTTAATGTTCTTCAGACCATTTTAGACAGATGGCACTGTGGATGTATGTAACATCAAAAAGGTTTTGTTATCTTAAATTTGTTTAACTAAAGATTAAATGCTTCTCTTCATCCCCAACAATCACACACTTGTTAGACTATAGGAAATGAACCGGAGTTGGCTCTAAATATAGCTGTCTTTTATTTTCACCCCTTGAATATCTCCCAATTACTTAATTAGACTGGATGCAGAAGAAACAAAGCCCCTGCAGCTCAATTTTCAAATCTGCTCTTACACCTGTGCTGTGCCATTAATTCCTCCTTCTTTCTATTTTCTTTTTTTTTTTCCTTACGCTATGCCTGGCTTAGCTGCTCTAACGTCTACCCCAGCGCCTTCTGTTCTTCAGGCTGAAAAATTCCATCTTTTACATCTTTTTTGAAACTTGCTCTTGCCCTGTTATCATCAGAGTTAATGTACTTGTGTCGCTTGCCTGCCATTGGTACTGTTACTTCAGTCCTGTTAGCTTCCTCTTGTTCAACAGTGTTGAATTAGTCACACTGGATTAGGTGCAGTATAAATATAGCCTTGTTCTGAGTGATGCATATGCTAGAACAGAATTTATAGCCTAGATTATAAAACTATTTCATGCCAGATTTGCACATGCTAATAGCTTCAGTTCAAAGATCTAATCTTTGAGAAAGTAGATGCTTTAGATTGTAAATTAGTCAGAACAAGGATTTTGGTATCCATCTTATCTTTTGCAAATTCATGTTAATGCAGCTAAAGAAATATCAAACTTTTGAATCAGGTTTTATAATAGTAAACAACACAATAAAGAAATATGTTATCAAGAGATATGGTACCCATCAGAAGGGTACAGGGCAAGTGGTTTCAGTTTAGCTATGTGAGCATTGTAAAGATTGCAGTTTTACAACTAATGTTTTCCTGGTGCTGACTGTGGTGAAGTTAACTTTTAGCTGTTGCTGAGCAGTGCTTGCAGAGCATCAAAGCTTTCTCTTTTCCCACTCTGCCACGTGCCCCTCTCCAACAGGGGTAGGCAAGAGGAGAGAGGGCAGAGCCAGGACAGCTGAAACTCTAAAAATAAAGTAAATAAGAGAAGTGCTTTTTCAGTTTTTCAGGTGTTGCTTCCCAGTGGAGACCAGGTAATGTACTAATGGAAGTTTCAAGACAGTTTGAAGTTCAGTCTGGGTCATTGTGCTAAGATGCAAGAGTGTCTTCTTAAGTGTCTGCATTTGGGGGGCCTGCAGAAAGGAAATACCAAAATGTATGAACTTTTTTGGTCACTTGTGAGGCTGCAAGGGCTTGCTTTTTTTAAAGACCTCAATTAGCTTCAGCCTAAAAGTTATCTTTGAGTTGAGTTTCAGAACACTGTGGCAGAAGCAGTGTTCTTGTATACTTGTTATAAATCCTATTACATGAAAAAATCTCTTGACATATACCTGAAATCCTTTCATATAATTTTAAAGCTCAGCTATCTTGGGTTTTTTTTTCTACTTTTACCACATTCAGAGAGGAGTTTACTGCATCCTGAGGAGTTTCTTTTTTCCTCTTATATTTACAATATTGACAAAAGGAGTGTGACCAGCAGAATGAGAGAGGTGATCCTTCCCCTCTACTCTGCTCTCGTGAGACCTTACTTGGAATATTGTGTGCAGTTCTGGTGTCCTCAACATAAAAAGAATATGAATCTGTTGGAACAAGTGCAGAGGAGGGCCATGAGGATGATCAGGGGACTGGAGCACCTCCCCTATGAAGATAGGATGAGAGAGTTGGGGCTCTTCAGCCTGGGGAAGAGAAGGCTGAGTGGAGACCTCATAGCAGCCTTCCAATAACTGAAGGGGGCCTACAGGGTTGCTGGGGAGGGTCTCTTCATGAGGGACTGTAGTGATAAGACAAGGGGTAACGGGTTTAAACTTAGGCTAAGTTTAGATTGGATGTGAGGAAGAAATTCTTACTGTAAGGGTGGTGAGGCAGTGGAATGGATTGCCCAGGGAAGTTGTGAATGCTCCATTGCTGGCGGTGTTCAAGGCCAGGTTGGACAGAGCCTTGGGTGACATGGTTTAGTGAGTGCTGTCCCTGCCCATGGCAGGGGGGTTGGAAGTAGATGATCTTAAGGTCCTTTCCAACCCTAACTATTCTATGATTCTATGAATGGTCTTTACAAGACAAGGTTTTCTGATCCAATGCATGCTTTTGCAGCATATTCTCTGTTTTGATGCAATATATTAAGGAGCTACTTTAGGACCTAATACGAGAGCTGATTTAAGTATTATTAATACCATTTTGTAAAACTAAAGCTTAAATGAGGAGCTATCACTCAGATTGTCTATGAATTGATTTATTTACTTCTGCTCTCTTACTGTGTTTCTAAATGCAACTGGAGAACTATTGCAAAGCAGTAATTATCTCATTCTACCTTTTGACAGAATACTACAATATTTTTATTTTATATTTTTGAAGAGATACCTAATTCTAACAAAGTATTTTTGAAAGTTTTCTTGCTTTTAAATCTTCTTAATTCTTATTTGTGTACAGTGATCAGGTATAAACAGGTAGGTGTTTAAGGTCTGTTTATTTGACTTGCACATTGGCAGCTATTGCAGCTTTCATCATGAATGTTACAAAGTTTTGGGTTTTCCCTGAAGTTCATGGAATCTTCCAGTAATGAGAGAACTGGAGACATATTTTCAGTTTTCTCTGATTGAATGTGTCAGAGTTGATTCTTAAGTGATTTATTTCTACAAATACATTATTTTGAGGGGGTTCTTGATTTTTAGATATATTTATTTTGGATACATTTATTCCTACTATAATATGTATTTCTAATGGTATTTGGATTTTTTTTTTGGCTATTAAATATATTGCAACTGATATTTCTGTTGTTGTTGTTCATTGTACAGGCACCCGAATTTCCTGAGTTCGCAGCTAAAGTTGAAGAGGCAATAAGTTCCTTGGGTGGTAGTGTTTTTCCTAAACTTAACTGGAGTGCTCCAAGGGTAAGAATGCTGACTCCCAAAACTTGGAACAGATGTTATCATGAGGCTTTTTCTGATTATTTGTTTTATCTTAATGCACTGGAAAGTAGAAGAGTGTAGTGATGAAGGAAGAAGTGATATACAAGATATCAGTGAAGCATGTTAGAGCAAATTGTTCTGGTGGATTAGAGTGAAATGGTGCACTGTTTGGTGAGGCTGATGCAAGACAGCACTGACTTTCTTACATAAAACCCAGTGTTCTTGTCACAGATAAGAGTGTGATGGTCAGACTCTTCTCACTGAGGATACTGGTTGGAAACTTTGCCTGGGATAAAGATTAAAACCACCACATTAAAAAAAAAAAAAAAAAGGCAATAAAACAGGGGAAGTTCAGGTTAGATACAAGGAAGAAGTTCTTTACTGTGAGGGTGGTGAGGCACTGGAACAGGTTGCCCAAAGAAGTGGTAAGTGCTTCATCCCTGGCAGTGTTTAAGGCCAGGCCAGAGAGAGCCTTGGGTGACATGGTCTAGTGTGAGGTGTCCCTGCCTGTGGCAGGGGGTTGAACTAGATAATCTTAAGGTTCTTTCCATCCAAACCATTCTGTGATTCCCTTTAGGTATATTTGATACTCTTAACTATGCCTTAAGAATGGATGCACCCAGATGTGTTTGTATCTTATTCTCAAGGGAAGCTTGTGTTCAGTCAAGCATTCCAAGAAGGTGTCTGGAACAGGAAGACAAAACTTGTTTTTTTAAATTAATTTGATCTGCTTCAAGTGGAGTATTCATAAGAAAAGCAATAACTATTCTGTGTCTTGTAATGTAAACTTCATCAAGTGAAGTTTTCCTCAACATGAAATAAATAATCTTCTGTCTGTGTTTTAAATACTGTATAATATGTAGGTAGATCTGTAGCTTGCATTCCTCCTAGTTAAGGTGCATTTTGGATATTCTCCTTTTTTGTTTAGGATGCCTACTGGATAGCAATGAACAGTTCTTTGAAATGTAAAGCTCTCAGTGACATCTTCCTCCTCTTCAAGAGTTCAGATTTCATCACTCGTGACCTCATTCAGCCGTAAGTACATTTCTAGCAGTCTTATATATACCCAGACAAAAAACAAAACAACCCAGCCCTCTGAAAGTAATTTTTCAGTTCTTTTGAAAGATCTTACTCTTTACAGCAATGATAAATATCTGATACAAACATACATATTCATGTTTAAAAGTTATTCAGGTGCTATAATATGTCTTAGATATGGTAATAAGTTATTTGTTCTTTGAAGTTCCCCCCACTGCTTTCTTCCTTCTTTGTCTCCCGCCATGGTGCAAAGATTAATGCCAGTGTGGAGAATTGCAAGGCAATTTAGTCCAATTTAGTGTGGAGACTTGGAAGGCAAATTATCTTCACTATTACTTGCTGGGAGTGAGTCTCTCCTGGTAAACTGGAATTGTTTAACTAGCTTCAGTCAACAGGAGAGGAGCAGTCTGTGTTTTATTCTTCTGTTAATTCTCTTGGGTTTAATATGCAAATGAATAAAAATCAGTACAGGAAGATATGAGGACAAGGGGGAATGGCTTTAAACTGACAGAGGGGAAATTTAGATTAGGCATTAGGAAGAAGCTCTTCCCTCTGAGGGTGCTGAGACAATGGCACAGGCTGTCCAGAGAAGCTGTGGCTGCCCCATCCCTGGCAGTGTTCAAGGCCAGGTTCGACAAAGCTTGGAGCACCCTGCTCTAGTGGAAGGTGTCCCTGCCAGTGGCAGGGGGTTGGAACTGGATGAGCTTTAAGGCCCCTTCCAGCCCAAGCAATTCTATGATGATATTAAAGTAGTGCATGCAAAATGACACTATTTACGAAGACCATTTTTGTGAGTTGCTTTCCACAGAAAGTGATGTTTTAATCTTGGTTGTACAGGTTTTCTCTTTCGCACCCCTTTTGGCATTTGCTTGTTCCTACTTACCTTATTGTCGCTGCTTCTCAAGGTAATACAGCGTTACTTTGCCATGTCCCTTTCAAATTTTGAAGCTATTGAAGTTTTATTGTGCTGTTGAACCTGAAGTCATGGCTGCCTGGAAGATGCCTGAAACTTCTGCAGATGTATTCCTGGAGCTTCTTCTGAGCCCAAGTTCTTGTAACTCTTGAATAAATGCACTCCAGGAACTGTGACTATGGGTAATGGCTACAGTTACAATAACAAATACAATGTGCTTGGGGTTTATTTTATCTGCAGGCATGAGGGGAGTCTATAATTGTATAGGAGCATATTCTTCCTGGAGTACCTGTGTGTGATTTATGCCACCCATTTTTAAAATGCATCCTTTTTTTCTGAAAGAAAATTATTGGAATTTAATATTCTTGTTACTGTTTTTTTTATCCTTCCCCCCAGCCCCTAGAAAGGCAGAATTTCAAAGCAAAAGTCCAGTCCATGGCTCGGATTAGATTGTTTTCCAGTAATTATTCAATGCTTATTTATATTACTGCAGTACTTAGGAGACTCAATCAAATGCAGGGTCCTTCTAGGTACTTTATAGAATGTGAAGTAGCTTATGATGTGACGTCCTGTGTGAAGTAGCTTACGATGTGGTAAGAATTGTCTTGCCTAAAATGTGAAACCGGTCGCATTAAATGCGGTGCAACTGCCACCTTCTTTAATTCTTGCAACTCTAAAACCACTTTTCCCACACTCCAGTTTGTTGGTATATTAAAAAAATTAAAGATAGTAGCATCCTTATCCTTACCTCTGCATTTATGGAGTGCTAGCAGCACTGTGAAGCCAGTTCTGGTGCTAGGCTTTATGTTATGTCTAACCTATGACATTATGAGGTGCAGAGGAAGAGGCTGAGAAGGAGGGGAAAGGGTGCTGATGTAAAAAGAATCATGCACTTTGTATTATCCCTTTGTGAATATCAGATAATACGGGTTTTGTATTCTACTATCCTCATGCAGAAAGAGGTTCAGCTGAAAGCATCCTGAGCTCCTTGGAGAATTCCTATTTGGTTAACCATTTCCTAATCAATTTGAGGTACAATCAAGTGTTTAGCAAGTGCCACATGATTTAGAAGATGTGGCAGCTCTGTGTTTGTGCTCTTATTTTGTGGTATTTCTGTGGTAGAATGAGGTGATTGAGCCACCTTCACGGAGATCAAAATGAGTGCATTTTCTGTCAGGTTTCACCTCACGTCAGGTAAAGTTAGTGGCTCAGCCGTTCACCTTACCCTCTGCAGACAGTGCTGACTTAGTGGTAGAGGCAATGAATGCTCCTATATTGTGAGATTTCACAGCATGGGTGTTAACTTGAACCATCAGTAATTTCGCCTGAAGTTCACACCATTACAAATGGTAGTGGCTGAGCAGCCTGTAGCAGGCACGCTCTCTTCCACTGATCCTGCTGTGGGAGAATAACCTCTAGCAGAAAGATAACACCTCAAATTGCAGTAGCTCAATCTATTTAGACTCCTTTTCCAGTGTGATAAGACCACACACACTGCCAGATAGCACAGCTCAGGTAGTGGGTGAAAAATAAGGAAACCTTGTGACATGATTATGGGATTGTCACCTAATCTAAAGGTCAAATTTCATTTGATAGGTGTTGAATTTATTTCCTTTCTTGTAAGTTCTTATCTAATGGTATAAATTTGGGTTATGGGGGAGGAGGTTTGATAGAGTTAATATACACAGTGCAGCCTTGGTGTTTCTATGACTTTGAATAGAAGTTGTACTTAGGACTAAGAGAACATGTATAATGGGTAAAATCACTTTGGTCTCTGTGTATCTTATATTTTACAAATATATTGTACTTGATTAAGGCATGTATCATTGGCCAATCTGTGCAGCGTATTTCTAAATTACTAAGTTATTTGTACAAAATGTCCCCAGCCAAGAGTGAAATTATTATTGCTGAATCAGAACAGTGCTCTTCCTTAATCATACTATTGATTAGCTGCCAGTTCCCTAGTCCTTAGCAAGCAGAAAGTAAAAATGTAGCTGGCATGGGAACCTGAAGGGCTGAACAAATGGAAATCGGATATATAATACATCCAAATCCCTTGGAAGGGCTACTCAGAGGGAGGCTAAATGTGCTGTGTTTCATTAATACTCAGTATGGTCTAAAAGTTGCTTTCCCTGCATACGTAACAGCTGAGATGCTGTGTACCCTTTTGTTGTTGATTTGTTTTCTGTTCAGCTGTATTAGCTTGAAAATCCACTTCATGGGTCATTATATGGGACCAACTTTGCGGTAACCATTTGAAGGTCTGTTTCTTAATCTAGCTTTGCAAGTGATGTGGAACTTCAGGCAAACCACTTTCTTTGCCTCTTCCTTCCTCTTCCATTTCCCATCTGCTTTTGTGGTACTGATCTGTGTGTTGCTCAGTTCAGGGAACTGCCCTTGCTGTAATTCTCAACTGTCTCAAGTTCCAAGATAGCTTCAGCTGTGCAACATTTAAGCAGCCATTAAAAAAACCACAGCCTTCATGCAGATATACTGAGGATGACTGGATAAGATTTGACTATTTAAAATGTTTGGATTCTCTCGTGATTTTGACGCTTTGTTTGGTTGAAAAGTTCAGAATAATGAGCTAGCTTTCCTCCTTGTTAATTTTGTATAAATTAACAAAGACTTCAGAGCAATGTACTCAGTGTACTCAGTGTTGTTTCTGCTTCAAAGTAAACACTGAATTTTACTTAGCTGAGTTCACAAAAAAAGCCCTGTGTGTGGTGTGATCCTAATCTTTTCAGGTTTTAATGTAGACTTTCAAAAACTTCATATTGTGGATATGTGATGTAAAAAAAATTCCTTCTAGTTGGGACTTCTGTTAAGTGATTGAAACTCCTCTTCTGAGCAGAAATCCTTTTAAAGCCCTGTTGAGTCTGTTGGTCTAGAACACAGTTCTTCCTTACAGTTAGAATGTGTGGACTGCATTTAGTTAAAGCATCATTTCCCACATTGAGACTGGTATAAATATTATCGTAGTTCTAATGATTGATAAGTAATAACCTTTCAATGGTAAGATAACTATGTTGTTATATCAGACTTGTTAATAAACCTTGGAAGTTTAGTCAAACTTCAGAGATTGTTCCTGTTCTATAGGGCAGTACTGGATGTTTTAAATCTGCACTTGCTATCGGGATTTTTGAATGCTAAAGTGTTATTTTCCTAGTTGTTTAATAATCACAACTGGAAAGGTAAAATAAGTCCTGTAAGTTCAACCTTGTTGAAAAGCAATCTAATGTAGAGAAGAACTTTTGTAGGAATTGCCCTTTGACTTATTGTAGAGGGGCAGTATGAGTCATGTGTAGTAATGGCTGTTTTCTAATGTACACTGCATAGAATTATAAAATACCAGTTTGGAATGGAACTCACGGGTCATCTGGTCCAACCTTTCAAGACAAAGCATGTCCCAGCCGAATCTTAAATATCCAGTGCTGGGGAATCCACCAATTCCTGGGGAGATTATTCCAGTGGATTGTTCTCATTGTGAAAAATTTTCCTCTTGTGTCCAGTTGCCCATTACTCCTTATCTTTTCCATGTGACGCCTTGTGGAAACGAAGTCTCCATCTTTGTGACCACCTTTTAAATACTGGAACATGGTGATAAGTTCTCCGCTGAGCAGCCTTCTGTCCACTCTGGACAAATGCAGTTCTCTCAGCCTTTCCTCACATGGCTTCCCAGTCCTAGGATCATCTTTTTGGCCCTTCTCAGGACTCTCTCCAGCCTGTCCACAGCTTTTTCTAGTGTAGGAACCAAAACTGAACACAGTATTCCAGGTGTGGCCTGACAAGCTCTAAGTGGGATAATGTGTTCAGAGTAGGACAACTTAAGTGTTGTAAATTGACTCAATATTTATTGGACCGTTGGGTGCTCTGGACCTGTTACTTGCAAGAAGCTCATTCCTGAGAACTCTTTGAGAAACTAGTTAGATAGGTAAAGTGGCTAAACATAGCCCATCAGCCCTGCCTAAGCCCAGGAAACAGAGCAAAAGGTGCACCTATATAATTTTTAGTAGGTCAGAAATATCTACTAGGCTAATGGAGCAGGTGAAACAGCTCCTGTTGAGCCAAGAAGAAGTTTCCAAATGCATTAATGTGCAAGATTCAAAGGAATATGAGGGGAGATATATATTTTTGTTGGTTAGTTTGTTTTAGGTATTTATAAAAATGCTTGATTAAAATTTAGACTGTTTCTAAGAACAGTTGAGAAAGTCTGCTCTTGAGTGAGGTTTAGCCTGTCGGGTTCCTAACACATTGGGTAACTTTAAAGCCTAGCAGATGTTTCAGCCCTTTATGTTTTCAAGCTACCATTCTGACTACGTTTTTAATACCAGACTTAACGCTTCTAAATACTGAATTACAAACTAGGAGGCTTTTCTGAGATGTGGAGTAACAAGTTGCATTCTCCTAACAGAACATAGGAGGCAATGTCGGCTCATAAATATGTGCCATGCACTCGGGATTCCTTTATGCAAGCCCAGTGCCTGTAGTTCAGACTTTAGTGTAGCCTATTTCAAGGTAGACAGTTCTACATAAAAGCATGTGGAAAATGAAGCCCTTGATTTTTTTCTTTTTCCTTGACGTTTTACTTGCTTCCCATTTTTCCTAGCAACTTAGAGTAGTACATGATTCTTTTCTGAATGGTACGTGAATATCCTGTTTCTTTAAGTTCTTAAAGTTTCAGCAAGGTTCAGTATTCTTACAAACCTTCTGAAATCGCTTTTTTGTGTGTTGAAACTAAACCACATAATGGCTTCATGTGGTGTGTCCTGTTGTCAGATACGTGTATTTGGAGATTAACATGCAGCAGCTATGTATAAAGAGACCTTGATCCTTCTGTTCTTGACATCTAAGTAGATATCAATAAATAAGCTGTTGACCACAGCCCAAGGCCTATAAACAGTAGAGTTTCATTCCTTTACCCTTAGTAGTATTCCAAATTACAAAGGCTTCGGAAAAAAGAACCCCAATATGTCTGTTTTGTGTTCCTGAAGTCTTTCTGATCATTCTTTCAGGTACTTCCAAACTTGACTAGAATGTGGATTAAAGAAGCCTCTCCTAGCCTTCTGCCTCGTAGCATTGAAAGTCCATGTGTAATAGATGAATTCAGCTGGATCTGGACAGTGTTGCAATAAATTATTAAAAAATATAGAAGTTGTCAATATTCTTCCCTCGGGGGGGGGGGGG
>JASSUY010030774.1:0-42758 GCA_032466535.1 Forpus xanthops | reverse complement strand
AAATTATTCCCTCCTCCCCCCCCCCCCCCAAAAAAAAAAAAAAAGTGGCTATGTCCTTTTGTTGACAGAAACATGATACTATTTAGAGGGAAAATGAAGCTACAAAAGTTTGTCTTTTGCTGCATTCTCCCATTTTTTTCCTCCTTTGTACTCAGTCCTGTGTCATTAAGGCTTAAGAAAAATAATGCCCTTGTGTCATGCAGTACTTTTGTCTACGTTTATCAGTTCACCTGTTTGCTTCATTTGGTAGCAATACTGGAGCAGTCTGTGTGACTTGGGATGACACCCCAGAATTTCCTTTTCTGGCTTACAAGAAAAGGAAAAGTATCTTTCCCACATAGGTCTTGCCCAAAATATTTGAGGGTTAGGAAGCGAAAAGTTGTTTGTTTATAAGGCTGGTTTTTGAGTGCTGGAAAGACTGCATGTTAATAGATTGAAACAGATTTCAGGTACCCTGATCTCAGATGTGGAAATCTGTGAGAGCTAATACGAGTCCTAGTGTGCAGGGACTGTAAAACTCCATATGCTGGATTTCAGCTGCCTTTAAATACACAGTTTATGATTGGATTTGTGTGTGTGGGGACATTTTCTTTAGCATGGTGAGCATGTATGCTAGTAAGGGGGGAATTTTGAATTTGGCAAGACTGCAGGCTCTCATGGGTTTGTTTTTATTGCCTTGACAGATCTTAAACTGTGGGGAATATAAACTGTTGTTGAAGGATGTTATCTGTTTACATAGGTTTACAGATATATATGATCTGTTTGATTACAGTGCTTCTGGAAAGCATGCCTGCTATCGCCCTTCTTTTCTGTCTGTAGTGGATATTAAAGCCTAAACTAAAACGTATGACATGTATTTCTGCTGGCAGCATACTGAATGAACTCTTACAATAGTTCTTCACTTCAAACGGAAGGCTGGGCAGCTATGTCTTACAAATGTAATGCTTATATTAGAGATGCTGGACTTCTGGATTGCTTAACCAAGTTCACTGCCAAAGGGAGACAGTATAAGTGTTGCCATTTAAGACTATTGCTCTGCAGTGACCCTTCACACAGTCCTGTGCATCAAAGTAGTTTGCCAATAAGGTCAGGGAGTACATTTGGAAGGAAAACACATGTTCTTTTGCTAATTCCCTTTTAAAGTTACAGGATTTACAGCAAGGTTTGCTGTAAAATGACAAAAAGGTGCATAGAAATTGGCCTGGGTATAACTGCCTCCATTCTTGATAGCTCCTGTAAGGTGACACACAGAATCAGCTACTCACAGGGGACAAAACCTTGACATCTGCTTGCAGTTATGGAAATAATTTTGTTTGTTCCCACTCTCTAGAGATTTGTAAGAGTGTTTTTTTAAGGCTCTTTATTTAGAAAGATACTGTGCTGTGGAATCAGAAGTGCGAGTGGTGCTGTTTTGCATCCCTTATTTATGGAAATGAACTGCTCTAAGGCATGATGATCTGTCTCAGTTGTGTGGTTTAGGAAGTTAAACATTAAAAGTACCAGGAAAAACACGCTGCAGTGAAGAGAGAGAATTTAACAGTAGCATTTGTGATTCAGTTTAGGATTATTTTTCTCACTGTAACTAAAATCTTACATGTAAAAGCAGATTTTAATGCCCATGCTTTACTTTTCCAGATTTATTCACTGTACTGATGATTCCCCAGATCCTCCCTTGGACTATGAGGTAGGACTCTTTGCATGACTTCTAGGTAATTTAAAGGACTCACTCAAAGGCAGAGTGCCATTTGCACTCGGATGTGTGCCTATACAATTTGTTTTGGTTTAACTATGTTGCTTGGGCATAATAGGGAACTCTGGTTAAGAACTAGAGGTCTTAAGGAATTAATTTAATGGCAGGTCAGAGGAGTTGAAGTTCAGATTCTTGAAACTTCCTTGCAATTTTCTCTCATGCCTATCAGGTTTTATAGGAAGGACAAGTTTGAAAGTCATATATGCTTGATAGGGTGCTGCTTGTGAAGGTCACGACTGAGGTTGCTAAGGAGAAGCTACCTGTTGTGGCTGTGGACATCCTGAACAGAAATGGTCTATCATATCTTGTTTCATATGCTCATTACCAAATTAAAAAGCTGACAATGTAGATATTAACAATGCTTTAAACTGTGTGTTGCTATTGCTTTTATGATAGCATCTTGTAATTTCTCTAACAATGATTTTTATGTAAATATAACATCTGTCATCCTCTTGTGGTCTTAAAGGACTTTAGAAATGTGAATGAACCCTTTTTTTTTTTTAAAGCACTATCTAATGTGCTTTAAGGATACAGGACATTTAAAAGTTGGAACAAAGAGTTTCATGTTTTATGTTGTCATTATAAATATCATCTTTAATTACTGAGGTTTTCCTAATACAGTTGTTAGGTGTTGTGAGTTTCGAGTATCTGCAGCGGTACTTGAGGCCTTCAAAATAAAGGATTCATCTGAATACTTCAGCTTAGGAAACACAGAAACTTGAGAAAGTGCCAGAGATATGCTTTAATTACCAGGCAGTCTGTCCTGATGACTGTAATAGTTTGGTTACTATTTCTATCTCTATGTACTTATTTTAACTGGTTTGCGCCTTCAAAGGCGTCACAGGATTCTGCTTGGGTGTATACCAAAATAGAGTTTCGTTTGGTTAAATTTAATTCTGCTCATCAGCTCTTTTGGCTAGGAAGCAACTTTCTGCCAACTCCATTGCAGATTTTCTGTGTTCTTCAGCAGGGTTTTTGGTTTCCGTGCTTTAACGTTAATGGAACTTTGAGGTCGCTTCATAAATAATGTTGCAGTTATAAATGCCATACAAAGTGGAAGACCATAAGATAATTAAGGTAGGAAGGGGCCTCATGAGGACTCTAGTCCAGTCTCATGGTTAAAGCTGGGTAAGCGGTGAGATCAAATCAGGTTGCTTGGCATTTTAACAAATCTGGATAGGGTTCAGTTGAAGGAGGCTGTGCAACCTGTATGCATTCCAATGCTTGATGATCCTCATGGTGAAAGAGACTCTTCTGTTCAGCCTAGAGAAGAGAAGCTGCTTGGAGGCCTTATAGCATCCTTCCAGTATTTGAAGGGGGCCTACAAGAATATCAGAGAGGAACTATTCGTCAGGGACTGTAGTGGTAGGACAAGAGGCAATGGGCTCCAACTTAAACAGGTTGGATATAAGGACGAAGTTCTTTACTGTGAGGGTGATGAGGCACTGGAACAGGCTGCCCAAGGAAGTTGTGAATCCTCCATCCCTGCCAGTGTTCAAGGCCAGGTTGGTGGGGCTTGGAGCAACTTGGTCTAGTGAAAGGTGTCCCTACCTTCCAGTAGATGAGCTTTTAAGGTCCTTTGCAACCCAGACCATTCTATGATTCTATGTCCAGTCTTAACCTTTTTACTTTAAATCAATTTGGACCAGATGTTCTTTAAAGGTCCCTTCCAACTGAAAGCTTTCCTTGATTCTGTGAAATGAATGTTAAGTCTAATTGCTCTAAAGTATTTGCTAAAACGATTATGTGAAGTGAAGGTTAAGGTTGTTTTATTTTCTTCTACTGGGAATAATTTCAGAGGTCATCTTATTCTTAGAGCAAAACTGCAGCTCTAGAAGGTATGCAAAACATTTATCTGTTGCTTTTCTGAACCAATACTTTGTCCTTTGTTTTTCCTCTATAGCTTGTTCTTCGCAAATGGTGTGAGCTGATCCCTGGTGCAGAATTCAGATGCTTTGTCAAGGAAAACAAACTCCTAGGTAAGGATTTGCTTAAAGTTAAAATCAGGTGAAGTTCTGAGGAGTTTGTCTGATTTCCTTGAATCAGAGCTAAATCTGAAAACAGTTCTTCATTACACCTCATTTCTAGAATTAATGTTTTCTTCTTTTTGTAATCTCAAATGTGGCATGCCACTGTATCGACAACACAGCATCTCAGTATTACAGTGGGAATATTCTTAATTCTAATTGCTAATTCAGCAACTTCACCCAAAGGCTAATTTGTAAGTGATTCTTTTTATATTCAGGAGTGAATTTCATCATCTCCAACTTGCAGAATGAATACAGAAGCAGTTGGATATTATGCTGACAAAACATGACCACATGTGGGTATTATGTGCAGAAAGCTAGGGAGCTCAGAACACATCCAGAAATATATGAGGTGTCTGAGTTCGTATCATATTCAGTGTAGCTTAGTCAGAAAACCTGTTGATCTGTTACTGTGGTTCAAAATCTTCAGTGTATACTCTGGATGTCTTGAGTGTTCTCTGGTGACTGTAGAAAGAGCTTAGACATCTACTGCATGTACAGGTGCTTGGATTGAGGGGTTTAATTTTAGACTAAATACTATTCTGGAGTTTGAATTCTGTTTTGGTGTGGAAACTTTAAAGATGAACAGGAATGTAAATAGCACAGGACTGGTGCACATTGTCCTTAACAAGACTGAATCATTCTGCCTAAATTCCTCTTAACAAGGAAATGTTATGGCAGTGATGTAGCAAAGCTCTTATCCAGATTTTACAGGAAGGATTTTTTGCTTTAAAATAAGGCCAAGTTTGCTCATTTTGTCTGTCTCATCCCTACACATTCCCAAGCACCAAGGTGGAGATATACAGGTGATCTGTCCAACATTCCTTGTGGTGAAATTGAAGGGAAAGGGATATTAGGTGTCTAGTCCTCATTGTTTTTCCTGGCTGCTTCTCAGCATGGTGACTATGTGCTTGTTTTGGATATGCCTTTTTGTACCTGTTAGGTGCTGTCAGCAGTTTGGTGCTCCATCCTGTCTCACCTCTGTGAATCATTAGGAATGTGTTCCCTGTACTTTGTTTCCTGATGTGGGTGTAATCCTATGGGGCTGCACATAAATGTTTTGGGATGTGCTAATCTAGGTGCTGTCAACACATACCGTTCTTATAGCCCTTTTATTTGGTTGTTCTTCTGGTGCTTTATGCTCATCTTTCCATTCTCTTTCCATTTGTGCTAGTTGCAGGGTTTATTATGGCTCTCTGTACTAGAGTTTATCTTGCTAATAGCGGAGATATTCTCCAGTAAGTGGATATTGCTTAATGGCTGCATACATGGCTTTTTGAAGGGCTAAGAGCTGAATCTTGTTCTGTTACATGCTGCTGGAACACAACTACCGGAGATATGTGTCACTGTAGTAACCTCTAACGCATTTGAACGTACATTTAATATAGAATATATATAGTGATATTTACTTTTAGATACCTCTAAGCATTAGGCTAATGCCTAAAAACAGTCTGTGCAACTTGTTACTGTTTTGAAACCCAGTAGAGCTACCACTATTATAGAATGGTTGAAAAGGACCTTAAAGCTCATCTAGTTCCAGACCCCTGCCATGGACAGGGTCACCTTCCAGTAGACCCAGTTGCTTAAAGCGCCATCCAACAGTATAGGTGTTTTGTTGTTCTGTTTGGGTTTTAACTATCCCTTCAGCTGCTTCTCTGAAGACAATTTCAAAATTTTTCACCATATGTTCCTACACTATTGAAATTAATAAGCTTGTCAGTCAAACTAAGGAGTGATACTTACATAGTGTTGTGAATGATCTCCCAGTTATGCATCTGTGTCCCCCAAGATGCCATCATCTGTTGTTTCTTGGTTTTAGACCTGAGTTAAGCTGTGCAGTGATATTAATAATTCAAAATTCCACTGACATCAGAAACTTCATTTGGACTTTTTAAAAGGGCACATCTTTGGAGGCAGTCAGCATTGGCCTACAGTAAAACTTAATCTCTGTGTTTTGTGGGTGCTTATAACAGCAAACTGTCATAGAATCATAGAATAGTTAGGGTTGGAAAGGACCTTAAGATCATCTAGTTCGAACCCCCCACTATGGGCAGGGACACCCCACACTAAACCATGCCACCCAAGGCTATGTCCAGCCCGGCCTTGAACACTGCCAGCAATGGAGCATTCACAGCTTCCCTGGGCAACTCATTCCAGTCATCATTGATTCATATTTCTGGAGGGTTTCTGGCTTTTTCTTTCCCTACAAAGCATGAGTTACACATTTTGCAGTGATAGGGCAGGTGTTGATATTGGTCCGGCAGGGTGTGATGTTGACATGTCCTGTAGGAGAACTCCTGCCACTTAACATGCATCTGAGTGTATAATCCTGTTGACATCAATTTAAACTATTGCCCTGGTGGCAAACAAATATCTAAAGAGCTTGTGGTGTAGCTGGGAGAGTCTATCTATGTAAGATATGCAAGAAAGCCCTTAAGAATTTAAATGGGAGAAATAAAATACTTGACTGCATGACATCTCAGTGATGTTAGGGTTTAAGGTTTTGCCTATAGTGAAACACACACCTTATTAACAAAGTATGTGTTTGGTAATGCCTAATGAAAGAGGTACGAGTTATTCTGTGCTTAAAAAAATCAGTAGAAGAGGATCTTTATGGTATGCTAAGATCTGTCGGCTTTGCTAATGTGCAGAGCTTAGCCTCTACCCTTTTCATTTCATGGTTCCAAATTCCAGTCTCTACAAATGATGTACAGAAAGAAAAGGTGTTGAGCAGAGTAAGCAAAGGGAATGAAACTGAAAGGCAAAGGCAGGAACTGAAACTGAAACACAAGCAAAAGTTCCTTCTGAAATTTACTTAAAGATAGTCAAAACATGTACATATAAAATGAGGTTCACAAAATGTAGGACAGAACTGTGCAAGGAAAAGATTTCTAATGGAAGTACATCACGTATAGGAGGATAAAGCCAAATGCTGTGTCACTGGTAATGTTTAAAGCCTGGGAGAACCCTGTCTTCCGAAATACAAATTATAACTTCCATATCTCTAACTGCATTTTTTCTGGTTGGGTTTTTTGCATGACTAAAGCTCTTCCTAATCAACTAACATTATTGACAGGTATATCACAGAGGGACTACACTCAATACTATGATCATATCTCTAAGCAACATGAGGAGATCTGTAGATCAATACAGGAGTTTTTCAAGAAACACATACAGTATAAATTCCTGGATGAAGACTGTAAGTACCTTAAGGCTTCAGTTAACGAGGGGAGCATGGGGGAGGAAAAGAGGATGTTTGTGAAGGTTTTTAAATACTTATGGCATGCATAGTTACAAAGACCTAGAAATGAAGGGTCTACCACTTTGAAGTGCCTTTGCAGGGTACTAGAAGGTTTGAAATGGAAAGGGCTTGGAGGGCAAGCTCTGTAAAAACAAGACCTGTCCTCTTGTTCTTTTGCTGTACTGAGCCACGCTTGTTTCCTTCACAGCACATTGAGTTACAGTGTGCTAAATTCCAATTTACTGCTGGAGATCAGTGTTAAAATGAGTGCATTTTGGTAAGTAACGGCATCCCCAATATTTTAAATCTCTGTATATGCATCTCTCTCTTCCTACCTATTACTTTCACAGGGCTTGGTTCTTTTTAACCTGGGTGAGTAATATAGCTCTGGTGGCTGGAGCATGCAAAGCAATGTAATATTTGACTACAAAACTGGCAACAAAAGAACTCTGAAGGAATAGGCTAGAGCTTTTCAGGAAAACAACAGATGAGTGAAAGATCCTCTCAGAAGGCATAAATGACTTTTTTCTTTTTAAGGCTTTTTCCCTTATGCTTACTTTTAATTAGGAAAAACTAAACCTGGGAAGTGAAGTAGGAAATGCTGAACAGAAGGCGTTCAGCAGTAAAAAGAATACTATTTATACAGATGTTGCCAGATGTTTGGTGCTAAATTAATAATGTAGCCATCAAAGAAAGGATTTGTAGGTTTCTTTTCAAGAAGTTAGAGTAATTTCTCCTAGAATATTGGTGCACAGCAGTTCAGCTGCTGAAACTTTTGAATAAAAGCGGTGGTATTTGATACACCTGAGCAGCCCAAGTAAATTGTCTCATTCTTTTAATGTGGAGTCCTTTGCAAGTTTTATTGGAAATGGTTTCCTTGCATGGTTTAGTGAGAACTGGGTTGTGTTCTGTTGTTTTGGGTGATCAGTAGTGGTGAAAAATATGATGGTGAAATTTAAATTGGGTCTGGCATGGACCAAACCTCAGTTTAATAAGATAAATAAACATAAGAACTGGTTGTATTGTTGTATTGTCTTCTATAAAGGTTTGAAAACTCAACCTTTAGGTAAGTTTTGAACATGCTTAACTATTGCTCAGCCACCAGAGCAATCAGCTAGACCTGCTTGACATTCTGAAAAGACCCTTTCTGATGCCAGTCTCTGTTATATTACAATTCTTAATCATTTGGCTCTGCAGGATTCCTTTATTTCAGTCCCAAGAAGTTCTCAAGGATTCCTGCTTGAAGAAGACTAGTAATCTGGAAATCAATAGATTAATTTAATAGGTCCATATCCCTCATGTTTGGAAGATCAGTCATATAGATCTGACATTCTGATTGCTGTCTTTTAATTTTCCTCTGTGTTCCAACATAATTTTAGCTGGTATGCAATCAGCTGCTAGATAAGAATTCAAGGCACTATTTTAGGAAATTGATGCCTAGATTTAGGCTCTGAAACTGAAAGGTCTGAACTGTTATCTTATGTAAAGGACATTAAAACTATGCCATCAAGTTACTTCTGGGTTAAGGAGGTTTCAGGGTGACCTTCTGGGATGAGGTTTGTTAACCTTTTCTTTGTAGGCCCTCAGTGCTGATGACTTGTCCAGCTGCAGAGAAATGCCATGCAGAAAATGCTGTTTGTTTATGATTTGGTTTGGGGTTTTTTACTGCCTTTCATTTGTCTCCTGTCATGTCCGTTGCTCCACCATCTGGTAGCATATGTGTTGTTAACAGGAAAATCTGGGTTTGCTTGTTTGTTTGCTTTTGAAGGCAAGGTATTGTAGCTTTTCTTCCTGACTTCTTATTTCATAGGGGATGATGATGCTGTTTGGTTTGCTTTTTCCAGTTGGTCTGGTAGCATCTCCAGATGGAAGAGTTGAGTCAGAGCAGTAGGATAACAGATGGGTGAATGCTTTATAAATAGTTCTAAGTGATGTTAGAATCTTCTAAATACTTTTCATAAGAGCCCAATAAGAACAGTGTTCTGGAGGTATCGGTACTGTAGAGCTGAGCCTTGGCTTACCCTCCATTTTGAGCTATTGTTGGTAAAGTTCTTCTACATCTGTCTGTCTCATGACACTCCTGCTCTGAGATGGTCCCTAAGAAGAGAGAACTGTTCAGGTTTTCTGTGTTCAGTGTTTGTGAGTGTCCTGTACTGGTCAACAGTATGCAGTCAGTCTTAATGGGGATGTAGATCCTGCTACATGCCATTAGTCTCAGTGATTGCCATAGACTTGCTTTAAGCTGACAGGCATCGTTTGATAATAAAGCTCAGATGCAAGTGTTCCGTTAATGGGATATAGAATCATAGAATATTTAGGGTTGGAAAGGACCTTAAGAACACCTAGTTCCAACCCCCCTGCCAGGGACAGGGACACCTCCCACTAAACTATGCCACCCAAGGCTATGTCCAACCCGGCCTGGAACACCACCAGCGATGGAGCACATGGTACAGGCAACATATTCAGTTGAACAGCTGGTGAAGAAATCTAGGGTTGCCACGCTTCTCTTTGTGTTGATGGCTTAGGTGCTCAGGGCTTGTCTTCTCAAGGAAAAACAGCTCTTAATCCCAGAGTGACATTTTAATATGACATAACTGAGCAAAGAACTGTGTGGGTTTTTAGGCTAGATGGGCAAAACCGCTTACATGATTAGTTGAGTTGTGGTTTGCCCTTAGCCCAGCCAACTTTACATGAAATTTTAGATTAAGTCGCTGAATATCTTTGCTCATGTGATCAATCACATTGATGTGATCAATCAAAATCCCTGTTACTGTTGGACAACTTCCTGAGTAGTTGCTTAGGCCCAAGTGTTCTTCAGTCATATCCTGAATTTAGTTTATCCAGCATGTACTGGGAAATCTCTTAGCTGAAACATTCTTTTCCTTATTAGTGAAGGAAGTGACATTACAGTGTTTGAGTTTTTTCTAAACCTGGCTTTTCTTTCTTTGTTTCTGTGAAACTGGTACAAGTTCTTCATGTGGTCATGCCTGAATGCTTATCTGTTGTCCTGGGTTCAGCAGTAGCAGTCATTTTTCTCCTTCTTAGTAGCTGGTGCAGTGCTGTGGTTTTCACTTTCAGCCTGGGGACAGCGTTGATAGCACCAGTGTTTTTAGTTGCTGCTCAGTAATGTTCACTCTGACCAAGGACTTTCTGAGTCTCTTGCTCTGCCAGGGAGGAGGGGAAGCCAGGAGGAAGCAGAGACAGGACACCTGACCCAAAGTAGCTGAAGAGGTATTCCATACCATAGCACGTCATGCCCACTATATAAACTGGGAGCAGTTACATGGAAGGGTTAAATCACTGCTTGGGTCAGGCTGGGTATTGGTCGGTGGGTGGTGATGAGAATACATCCGCTCCATTGTTATTTCCCTTATCATTATTACTATTATTGGTGGTAGCAGTAGTGTTTTGTGTTATCCCTTAGTTATTGGAGTGTTCTTATCACAACCCATGAGAGTTACATTCTTTTGATACTCCTCTCCAATCCTCTGGGAGTGGGGGGGAGGAATGGGTGGGAGTGGGCAAGCAACTGCGTGGCTGAATTGCCAGCTGGGCTTAAACCACAACATCTGTCAACTTCCCTAGTTGAATAACCACACAGAACAAAAGTTACTAGAAAGATGCATGTTCAAAGATTCAGGCTTAATTCAGTCAAGGGGAGGCTCAACAGTGGAGCTACCCATGGCATCTTTGCATCTATCACCAAGTAGCAAAGGTTCTTTTTGAAAGCTGTTAACAATCACTAGGTGTGCTGTGTCTGCTCTGGGTTACAGTAAAAAGCCATTTCACTTCCACTTCCAACCCTAACTATTCTGTCCCCTTTGTTCCTACAACCTGTTTATCTTGCTGTGTACTGCAGTCCTAATCTCTGTCAGGCAGCAACTTTCCCCTGTTAAATGTTTGTGCGATGTCTGGCACAGTAGAGTTTATCCTTCCTTGAAGTTTCTCAGTTCTGCTGTAAACCAAACAGCAGTAATGTCAAAGATAAACTTTTGCGGCTGAGAGTTTATCAAATGCTTTTTGTTGAGGGATAACCTCAACAGACAAAACCATTATTAAATGGAAAAACCTTTCAGTGCATTAACAGTGGTTATTGAAATGTTTCAACTTCCTCTTGGAAATGAAGCTAATTTTGGCTTGCAGTTCCTTGCGTGTATTGACTTTGCAGATTGTGCTTTCTACACAAGTATCCAGTAAGATTTAGACATATTCTGTGAAATTTCGTATTGTAATCTTAACTTTTTTTCTTTTTTCTCCTTTTCAGTTGTGTTTGATGTGTACAGAGACAGCAGGGTAAGTGAACAATAGGTTGTGTGTAACTTTATTCTGTGGAAAGCTTTCCTGAAATGCTACAGAGATGAAACAGATGATAGCTTCATCTTCCTACAAGTGGTCCTTGGGGAAAAGTTAAAACCTCAAGAAAACAAAGGAAACAAAAACTAGACAAACCACTAAGCAAACTTTCCCAAAAAAACCCTAAATACTTGATATTATCATTCTGTTCCCCAGGTCTTTTTCTATGGTAAGGACTGTCTACAGTAGGATGATAATAGCATTAGAGGTGTAAGTATGTCTATGCCAGTGATGTAATTATTTAGTAAATAACTTCCAGAGAAGCAGCCTGTCATAACTTCACTTCAGCTGCATTTCTCTCAGCTCTATGGATCTACTGGAGGCAATTTAGTTTTCATTATGACACAGAGAGTCTTTGCTGAAATCATTTACAATAGAATAGATTGAGATGGAAGGAACCTACAGCGATCATCTAGTCCAACTATCTGACCAATTCAGGGCTGACCAAATACTAAAGCATGTTATTAAGGGCATTGTCCACAGGCTTGAGGCATTTGAAGTACTTCATCAGTATTGTACAACATTACTAAATTGCTTTAGGGAAGGAGTACCTATTGCTACGGTTTTCTCTGCTTAGTGTTTATTCTGGGTGCTTTTGATGGAAATTTATCTGAACGTTCAGTTAGAATGACTGTGATATTTCAGAAAGAAAAAAAGGTGGGGGTGATATTTTGCTCACTAAAAGAAAAAAAAAAAAGGGGATTGTTACAAAAAAATTATTCCTTCTGGTACACCACTTCCCTCCCCCCAAGGTGTTTTTCCCTGTAGTATCTGAACTCATTGAAACTAATCATTAGCATTTCTTCAGATTATGCCTGTGAAGTTGGAAAATGGTAACTTATACTTGATATGTGGAAATCTAGGGTACAAAGGGATAGGTGTCTAAAAGAGTATGTGAATATAGCAAGTGTGAGAGAAATGGAAGCTAATCTTTTCTTTTCAAACTGCTCCAGCTGTGATTTCAAGTGTTCAGCAGATCAGAACCCCAGACATCTGGATAGTAATGGCCTGGGGAGAAATGTCCCATCTGAACTCCAGGTGCCAAGATCAGATTTAGTCACCTTGACCTCTCCTAGTATCAATGGAGAGAAATAGGTCAGATGAACTGTGCTTGAAAGGCACACATGTATTGTTCTAAAAGCAGCCACAACCAAAAATGCATTATGTAGCTTTAAATATTAAAACTAGATTTCGGGAATCACAGCCTGATTTGGGAAATCACATCAGTGCATGAAAAGTAAGTGGTTTAGCTTTAAGTTTCTCCAAATCCTAAACCGGAAATGTAAAACCAATTGCTGAATGCTTTTTGCTTTCTACATTTATGAATCTCGCTGTTTGACTTGCTTACAGTTATGGGATTGGAGATGGTCTTTATTTCAGTTGAGCTGGGAGCGTTTGTAGTAAGTCCTGGTTCTGACTTTGAACGTAGCTCATGTATTTTGTATTGTGTAATAGTAAATCATGCAAACCAGAAACTAAACAGGAATGTGTGTCATGTGAAGAACAATTGTTGTGCTGTTACTCAGCATGATTTTTAACTTGGGTACCTAAAATCATGCTATGGGCTAAAATCAACAGTGCTGAATGGTAATGAAAACTACCTGCCCAAGCTTAGGTCATCAGACTTGAGTGTGCTGTCAGGCGAACTAAGAAGCAACATTTCAGCTTTTAACCAGGTTCTGCCACTGGGTACTCTGCCTCCCACCTGAGGCAGGAAGACAGATTATTTAAGTAAAAGGTTTCAGCCTGTGTGATCTCAAACGAACAGTGTTCCTTCATCTGTCAAGATAAAATGTATCTGTTAGTAGGTATCTAGGTGCCTTCTATCCTGAGGTCTTGTAAACTGCCAGATAGCCCTTTGTGTGTCAGATCCTCCTTTCACACACACTTTGTGGTTTGTAACTGTATTATTCATTGTTCCCTTTGTATGTGAGTTATAGGCTGCAAAAAGAATATTGAGTGTTGCTGAGTGTGATTAATTTCCAGAGCGCAGGCTTCTCATCAGGCTGGTTGCACAGCAACCTCACCTACAGAATGAGAACCATGTCCAGGGTCTGCTTATTTTAAATTCTTTCAACTCTAAATATTCAGCTTGGAGAAGCTTGTTCTTTGATATGGTTGTGAATGAGAGCAACTCGCTCCCCACACTTGTTTTAGTTACTGGAGAGACTGTACAGAATAGGGTGCTACAGGTTTTGTTCATTGAGTTGGAGGATGACATAGAAGCAGCAGTGGCTTGATGGAGAGCAAGCTTTTATATGTCCACCTTTCCTGTTGGACCCTCTTCACTGAGCTCATCTGAGCTAGTGCCTTACTTTGTGAACAGGTCATCTTTTAAGAAGCAGTGTCACACAGTCTTCCAAGCTGTGTGATCTGGAGACCTTGTCCTGAAGAGGTTGTGTTGCAGGACTGATGGCCTGTTTTCATTTGCGTTTTTGGTTTTGGGGGTATTTTTTTTTTGCTGCTAGCAGTTCACAGTCATTGTACAACAGCTGACAAGCCTGAGAATCAGATCTGCTGCTGCTCTTTGTTTATCTCCAAGGTGTTAACAGCTTCTAACCATGCTCAAGACAAGTTACTGTGGTAAGACAAGGAAATGCAGTCAGTGGCTCCAGACCATGACCAGCTCACAGCTGCTCTTGTTAATTGGCAAAGTACTGTTTGTGTGTCTGCCTTGTGAGCATTGTCACTGTGCATGAAGGTGCAGCTGGAGGCAGGGAGATGTAACAGTTCAGTTTGCATTTTATCTATCTTTTAACTTCCTTTAAACAGTCTTTTTCAAGGCACTTCCTTTCAGCAGCATGCTTAATGCTGTAGTAAAACAAAGCGTGTAGCTGACAACATGGGGTAAATCTATTGGTTTCTGGTTTAAGATGAGAAGAAAAATCTGATGTAACACCGGTTGGGGATTTTTTACTCTCCAGATATGAACAACTTTGTTTCCTAGCTTGTTCATTTCTGTGCTCTCATTTGGCAAAGATTACTAGTACCAGAAGATGGCAGATAAATAGCTTTACTTTAGATGCACAGTGCAAGTCATCTGGAACTACATTTAAATTGTGACTTTGCATGTAAGACTTGAAAAAGCATTTAATCTTAGGGCAGTTTGGTTACTGAGCTGGGGTTATATACCCTTCCTTTCCTGAGCCCTGAAAAGGGATATTTAGTTTGTTTTGCCATTTTTCATCAACTTGCAGGTACCAAAGCTCAGTTCAGGTTTAAGACCATGCTGTGGAAACGGTGCTGTAGATGATGCACTGCTGTCTGCAGGGAGGGAGAAATACTTCTGGGTGCTCACAAAAAATGGGTTGCTTTCAATAGCCTCAAAGCCAGTTTTAATTTTTTTTTTCCAGGGTATATTTCTTTAGAGAAATGATCTCAGGTTCCTATGAAAAAGCTGTTTCATGTATTTGGGTTGAGGAAGAGTCTCTGCGAAAGGCTGTCTTAGGGAAGTCCTTCAGTAAGGATAAACATTTTTGATGTAAGGTGAGATTCTCTGAGATGCTGAACAAACTTTGCCAGCCATTGTCTCTGTGTGTGATTAAATTGGTTCATTAGTTTGTTTTTCTAGTGTGGCAGAATAAATCTAACTTTCTGGATTCCTCTTCCTGCTGCCTTGGAGCTAACAAGATGTCCCCATTAGCAAAAGTAAAACATCACTTATAATGAGAATTTGTGACTGCCATTTGAAGAGGAACCAAGATGTAAATGGTAGCAGAGCTCGCTTCTGCTCTCTGCACCCATGGTGTCAGTATTAGTGCAGAGATGTTGCAACTTAACCACATGGATCTGTGCTGCTTCACCCTTCTGAAGCAAGTAAGAAACTTCTCAAGTGTCCCTGCAAGGCAGAGTTTCTCTTGTAGCTGTTTGGTTTCAGTACTGCTCATGTGGTTCATTGGCTTCTTAAAATCTGCTCTGTGAGAGGTGTACCCCATAGATCTGTCCTGAGGGGGAGAGACCTATGAAAGCTCAGTGGTTGGGGTACTGCCTCAGTTCCAGTTACAAGTAAATATCACTGTTTTTTCTGGGGTGGGACTCTGCAGCTGCATGAGTAACTCCCTATGGACTGTTACAGACCAGCCAGAGTGTTTCTGTTCTGTATTACATGGGTTTCCATGATTTTCCTATTCTATAGTGCCTGTGGGGGTGATTTAGGTAGTGTGGGTGGGAGAAGACTTCATGTTACGCCATGTAATGACTGTATTAAAAATGCCTCTTAGTTAGTCTTTGTCTGTATTTGTGACTGAAGGCTTCAAAAACGTCTTTGTAAGTCAGAAACCAGATGACTGTAGTGTAACTCATTGAAGATACTTCTTTATATCAAGCTCTTTGAAAGAAAGATGATCTATCAGGAATGAGGGAAAGAAAGAGAAAGTAAAGTAAGTTTTTAGTAGCTACACAGTCTTCAGGTTTGGTTTCCAGTTCCAGTTGATCTTTACTGAACACCATAAAACCCCTCAGTCCTGCTTCTGCTACAGCAACCTTTTCCTTCCATGATTGATAGATCTGATTTCTTCCAGATGTAATACTTGTTTTGCAAATTCTTACTAGTGGTTGTAGTCATGTCACTTTATTACAATATTTTGCTGTAGTAAAATAGAATATACTTCCTTGGATAAGAAAAGATGGCCATGTGTTGAGGGTTGTGTCTTGAGATGACAAGGAATGCAAAATCTTTCTCCCCTACAGACGTCTCTGTTACCTTTAACATATTTTGTTAGTGTCTCTGCTTTTATTTTCAATTTTAAATCGGAAATGCTGTTGTGCATAATATTAGAAACTGTTTGGGACACAAATGTTTTAAAGATGAGGCAGGAGAAACCAGTCTGGACTCCTAGTAATGGCTGTATTAAAAATATTTCTTAGTTTTATTCTTTATCTATATCTCTGTAGCACCTTTCAGCTTTCATGATCTCTACTAGCATTTTGCAGACCTTGCTCTGTATTTGTAGAGTCCTTTGTAAGACAAAGAATAGCAATTATTGTAGTCTGCTGAATGTACAGCATTGTTGAGGTAGCTTTTGACGGAAAGCAAAATCCCTGTTTGGCTGGGTTGGTTGGTTGGTTGTTTCCATTCCTTGTTCATGCTGTCAAAGCGGGACCATGAGGATTAGATAGAACCTCCATGTGAAAGCACCTTGCATAGAACTGATTTCAGTTTATTTGGGCTTGGTTTGATCTTCTGCTAAAAAAAATAAGTGAATGAGTCAGTCATAGCTTGATGAGTTTTAAAACTGTGTCTAATATAAAGGATGTTAGAGTATTTTAATGGTGATTTCAATTTTGACTTGTTTTTACCTAAAGAGCAAACATGCTGCAGTAATATCAGTATGTGTATTCTGATTTGCTTGTTTTAATTCTGTAGCTTATTTTAATGCTTCTGTTGTTCCACTGCAGGGTAAGATTTGGTTAATAGATTTTAACCCATTTGGTGAAGTAACAGACTCCCTGCTGTTTACATGGGAAGAACTGACCTCGGGGAAAAACTTGAAAGGAGACCAGGGTGAAGGGGAAGCAACAGAACAGGTACACCCCTGGGGTGAGGGAGTGCTAACATTCAACGAGCCTTATGGATTTCATTTGTTCTCTGTCTGTCTTTCTGATAATCAATTTGTGATGCAAATTCTGTTGAAGTAAATAGTTCTTAACTCATGAAATGTAAACTCTTTAAAAGTAGAAACTACTGTATTAGATGGTAGTTAATCTCCACAAGCATCATATCCTGGTTTTAGATGCCTGCAAGGGAAGTTTTAGTTCAAAGAGTCCAAGCCCATCTTGTACCTTTGACCACATTGCAGGGAAGCTGCACTGGAAATTGCTTTTATACATTTTTTTTATGCGTTCTTTTCAGTTTCTCTTAAAATCTGTTACTTTTCTATTTAATCACTTAAAGTTCTGCTTTGTTCCCAATATCTGTCATACTGTTTCCCAGAGCTCCAGATTTATGTCTGGGGATAGGCAAAAAGAAGATTAACTTTTGTCTCTTCCTCATATCAAATACCCTTAGGGAGGCCTTGTCCTCTGGTTGAACTCCCTGGACTTGCAGAGCAGGGATTTTCTATCCCTCTTCCAAGCTGCATTGCCACCATAGAAACAAATGACTTCCCCTTAATACAGAGAGGGAGGAATAGTCATTTATTTGTACACAGCTTTTTTTTCACTGCTTGCTTGAGACCATCTTAACGAGTCCTTGGACAGCTGGATAGAAGATATGAAGTAGCACGTTACTTTATCTTGGGAAACACTTGGCAGTTGTCAGAGGAGGAATGCTAGTCAGATAGTATGAGCTTTTCTTCATCTTCTGGCTGTTGAACTGTATTAGAGGTAACTGGAATGAGAAGCTTTATTGAACTGATTTTAACACTGGAGCTTTGCTTTAGTTCTGTTGCCATTTTCACAACACATTGGAAGGGAAATACACCACTATCTTAATGCTATTTTCTGGTAGTTTCACCACTTGAAGACCCATTCAGTGAACCTTTCCTCCAGAAGCTGTGTCTTTGTTAAAACACACTCCCAGTCCTTGAGGTGGTCATAAAATACCTCATTTTTGTTTTCAGGATTTTCTAATTCTTAGCATGGCAGTTTTCTCTGGTGTAAGTCTGGATGAAAACTAGAATGGCTTCTCTTCATGCGTCAGCTTACATCTGATCACAGAGTCTGGTGTGAAGTTACTGAACTTCTGTCCTTACAATGAAGCTGCTTATCGCCATACAGTGGGCGATAATGTTACATGAACTGAAACTTATATCAAGTTACCCAAAACCTGTTGCTACAATTGAGCATTTAGAGATATTTTTGGATATTTTATAGATACGTTTTTTCCTTCAGTAAGTAAATTAATTGGAAGTCTTAGACCTTTATTTCAGAAAGGTTATATTTGCAGACATAGCTTTAAGCAAGGAACCAGTGTAGACAAGTTTAGGGATTCTATTGTAATGATTTCTTTTATCCATGTATTTATGTAGATACTACTGCCTGAAGTTTCTCACAGCTCCATTGTTACAGCACTGTTGCAAGCATATGTATATTAAGTGCAGTAATAACTGATGCATTGTAGAAACTTAAGTGAGGGAATAAACGCCTTTATTTGACTGTTACTAAAATATTTGACTTTTGCTCTTAAGGGGGCATTTTTGTATATTAAAATTCAGAAAGCACAGGTTTAGTTGAACGAATGCCAGATCAACTCATTGGCAAAGTGACTCCATCTCATGGAGGAAGTCAGGAAACACTGCTAGCTTTATTCACATGCCCTGTTCTTGTCTTATCCAATGTTTTCCAAAGGACTCTCCAGTTTTCCGTTGTACAAACAGTAAAGTTACTGTCCAGCCTAGTCCATACCTGAGTTACCGGCTACCGAAAGACTTTGTGGACCTTTCTACAGGAGAGGATGTTCACAAATTAATTGACTTTCTTAAACTGGTAAGAAGTAGTGAAAAACATTTATTTCATTTTTGTGAAATAGCAACATCAAAGTGTCTATAATTGTGCTTTTGTAATTAGCATAGGTTACATAGTAACAGCAGAAGTATTGTATGAAGCCATTGTACAATGTGTTGTTGGGTTGATTGTTACGAGATGATGAAAAGCAAGCCTTCATACTGCTTCAGTATGAGCTTGCTTCATATAGTTAATTCTGTCTTCATGGGAAGCAGTGAATGCAGTTTGACAAATCTTACTGAAGAACCTGTTTTCTTTCTGATTTAAATGTAAATACAAATGTAACATAAATGGAAATATACCTTTTGAATGGCTGAAGCTAATGCTTTTAAGAACTTTAAAAGTTAGAAGTATACTAAGAAAAAACCTTAAACACTTTTACAGTAGAATTTATCTATTTCTTTGATGAGCAGTGTCATGAAAACATGCCATCTGTTTAAGCTAGGGTGGGGAGGGGAGGTTGCCTTCATCTTGACCACTGACTTTTACCACCACTGTCGTATTTTCTGGTTGTTGTATATTTTGTTGGTTAATGGCAAATCTTGATACTTACTGGAAATAAAATCCTATAGCTTGGGATGGGGGAGAGGACTGATATTGCTTTGTTCCATTTCCTGGAAACGTTATCTCTTACCATTTCAAAAAATGATTTAGAAATGCATTCATTTTTCAAGACCCACTGTATCTGGAAACACTTGTCATGATTTGTTAGTGCTCTTATTTCAGGTTACTGTGTCCTAACATTATGCACTGTCCTGTTCTGTTGACAGAAAAGAAATCAGCAAGACGATGACTGAAGTATCAAGAAACATTACACTGAATTACAAGCAAGAAATGTGGCAAAAGCTATATTTAGCATAACTATTAAGCTATTGATTTAAAAAAAACCCTGCTTTTTATAGTGAATGAAAGCACCAAAGAGCTGTTCATCCTGCATGTCTGTTGGTTTAAATAAAAGTGTAGAAAGGCTTTGTCAGGGAGGCATGAAATGACAGGGTGAGTTCTCACTGGATTCCAGGTTAAATGCCATTATACCATGATGCAAGCAAGCAACAATCTGAGTACAACAGAATGACTACTTTCCTGTCTCGTAATGTGAAGATTGGTGCTGTTGAAGTATGCCATCAGACTCTTAAGTGATAAATACAACAACATTTAATGCTTGTGCAGTTAAAAAATCAAGCATCCTCTGAATTTAGGCACAGTCTTGCTTAAAATATTGCAGTCACAAGAAAAGAAAGGAATGTTTTTTTTTTTGTTTTTTTTTTTTATGTAATAAGCATTTAAAACTGTAAATTGACTTTGTTTTGGGAGCACTTCTCATCCTTTCTTTACGTAACAAAAGGTGGAAAAGGTGTGTTTTTTCCTGTGCTATGAAGGCTAATTCTTCATTTTGGAGAGCAGCTATAGTAGGGTACTTAAGGGGTCAAAGTTTTGCATTTCAGGAATTTGGAATTCTGAATGCATTTCAAGTAAATAATATTTTCACAATAGCTAAAGTTATGGACTTTGTTAAACTTCACTGCATTGTATTTCATTTTCATAGTAAAGCTTTCTTGAAACTTATTTTTTAACATTATTTCATACTAGACATCATCTGTGGCTTTAATATACATAATTAAACGTATCATCAACCTGGAATTTTACACTTGGACTGGGTCTTGTTTCGTTTGTATCACAACTTTGAATTTCTGATGAAAATGATTATTCTTCCAGCTCTTAAAATTCTGTATTTATTTGGTAGTACTTCATGGTTTTTTTCTATAAAGGGGAGCTTGGCTAAATTTGGGAACACAGAAGCACTTGTTACCGGTTACTATTACTTGGGAGATGTGGGGAGGACAGTTTCAGGTGAAGAGCCAGCCAACTTTTGGATGTAGATGTTTGCATGGCCTCAGTAATCTGTTAACAGTGTGCACAATTCCTATTGAAATGAAAGGCCGTTTGGAAGTGCTTATAGCACCTGGGAACTGATTCCTATTTCAAGCTAGTTATGTGATACCTTCTGTGTGTATATAAAGCTGTTCCTGTTTCTTTTTCTTTCTTTTGCTGTCAGATTGATATGGTGCTTGGTTACAAACTGTTCTTAGATGTTAAATCTGAGCTTAGATGTTAAATTATTACTTACTGTCTTTATCTTCAGTTTTGAACAAATGCTTACTCTTGTTAAAGGTTATACAGGTTAAGAATCCAGTTCTACCAAATACATTGATGAAGCATCACGCATTAAAGCTCCTGGAGTCAGAGTAGGAGATCTGCCCCTACCCTTGAAACGATAGAATCACCACTCTAGCTTTTTGGATGCAGATCATCATTAGCTCAGAGCTGGGCTATAACTTCAGGACTGTGAATGCATTTTTCTCACCCTTATCAGAGGGTTTGTGTCTATAAAATCAGGTGGTAAGTTCAAAACCTAAAAAAATCAACAAAGCTTTCCTTTTTCTTTTAACATTGCTAGCCATAACTTAAACTACTGTGATGATCTCACCACATTTCTTAATATAAATAACACCCTGGAATTTCTGAACTACAGATTATTGTCTTTAAACAATACAGAATCTTGGTTTAAAGCTGTAAGATAGTTTCTGCGTCTTTTTCTGTGGACTCCACTAATTAATTTACCATTATCACAGCTTACTATGCTGGATATTCACCACAACGTGTATGGTGTCAGGACCAGTTTGATGGGACCCTGTGTACTCTAGAGTGTCCCTTTAGGTGAGTAGACTGGAGTACTGTGTCCTTTTAACAGTGCTTCTTGACATTATTTATCCTGAAAATGACATCACCAAGTGAACTGACCACAGTCAGTGCAGAGCTCTTAGGGTTGCTGGCAGCTTTCGTATGTTTTCAGGAGCTGCAGTCTTCTGCGGATGCTCTGCATTTATAGTTGAGCTCTTCTAGGATAAGTGGTGGTAGAATCAGACACTGGCCCAGCTCCTGGCTCCCTAAACAGCTTTCCTTGTTGCTGTCTTATACAGGTCCTCTACTTAAAGGACTACCATAATAAAGGACCACCATTCCTGTCTCCTACCTAGTGCCCTCCGGCACAGCATACTCTTACATCCCTCATCGCTTTCAGCAGCTGTTTAACAAAATCAAAGACTTCTCTGTATAGTTGTATGCTGGTGATGAGTGAATTCAAAGTTTGTTTTTTCTCCCCTATGATTTGGTAACAAATGACCTGTCTGAATTAATGGACTGCTCAGGCAAGCCATCAAACACTGATAATTAACTTTATTTCAGAGTTGCAAGAACTTATGCCTTTTCCTCTGGGCTTAAACTTAATGAGGACTTATAAAAGATAGCAGAGAAAAAATAGTAGTCCCATATTCAGTCCCTGATACAGATAAGTCCCCACTATAAAAGTCTCTTCTACATAATGAGATTCTCCAGAATATCTTTACAATTTAAATAGATAGTTTATATCTACTTTGTTGCTGTCTCCCACTTCATGTAACCGCATGTTGGGGCTTGGTTTTTTGTTATGTCTGCTGGATTAAAGATTCCTCTTCTAAAAGAATTTTCATCCCATATGTCCTTTTGATCTATGAGGATAATTAACAACCATTCCTCTTGGGGAGGTGTGGAAGCTAATGTTGATACATTAAAAATGCTTTAGATCACTTTTAAACTGAATAGTGTATGACACTGTTTTAATTTGATTTCAGATAATTATAAAATCGGTTCCTGCCTGTAGGCATTATACAGATATGGGAAAATATAAAATTCCACTTGTTCAGGTCCTTGTTCATGTGATTCGATGATGTGATTGCCATTTGCTGAGTAAGGGCCAGCTATATGCTATATATTCTTAGTTATGCACTAAAAATGTTGTATAAATATACTTGCAGTCTCACCTGGATGACAAACATGAAGCATTAAGGGAAGGTAGCACACAGCTGTTCTATATAGATGTTAATGCATACCAGGCTCTGAAGAAGTCTGTCTGTGTTTAATGGATCAAGTGCAGTGAAGCTCAATTCTTGGACTGCTCTTTGAGCTGCCAGGAGCACCAAAGAAAAGTCTTCACTTTCCCATCCAATGCTTGTGGTATCTAATCTCCCACATGGATAGTAGGGATCAGAATTCCTTCAACCCCATAAGTAATAGTTAGTTACATGTACTGACTGACTTCAGGATTTGGAAGAATGCTCCTGTACTGGCCTCCAGGCTGTCCATTCTCCTTTGTAACTCCCTTCTTTCTTCTTTTTCCAGTGTTGCCCCCATTAATCTGGTATTTGAGGGAATGTTAAACTTAGGATAAGCAGCAGCGTGGTTAATACTGATCTGAATTTTAAAACTTCCCTTTCTGTCCACTTTTCCTTCCCTCTTAGAAAAAGATGGTTTTGAGTGTTTTGTAGTATCTGGAAAAAAAAACCTGAAAGTAGGGGAAAAATAGCTGAGTCTCAGTAAAATGAATGTCACTTGTTGAATTTTGGTCCTCATAACTACATCTGACATCCTTAGCTAGAAATTTCATGTTCTTGTGCATTTGCCTGTTGCTGATGTCCAGAATGCAGTGCTGCCCAGGAAGAAGGTACCCAGTGAGACTGGAGAATCATAGGATGGTTAGGGCTGGAAGGCACCTTAAAGCCCATTGAGTTCCAAATCTCTGCCATGGGCAGGGACATCTTCCACTACAGCAGGTTGCTCCAAGCCCCATCCAACCTGGCCTTCAACACTGCCAGGGATGGGGCAGCCGCAGCTTCTCTGGGCACCCTGCGCCAGTGCCTCAGCACCCTCATAGTGAAAAATTTCTTATTGTCAATATAAACTTTCCCTATTTCAGTTTAAAACAGCTGCCCCTTGTGCTGTCACAGGTCATTGTAGAAGTCTCTCTCCATCTTTCCCAGAAGTCCCCTTTAAGTATTGAAAAGCTATGTTAAAATCTCCCCAGGGCCTTCTCTTCTCCAGGCTGAACCAGTCCAGCTCTCTCAGCCTGGCTCCAGAGCAGAGCTGCTTCTTCTGGACTTGCTCCAACAGCTCCACATCCATCTTGCATTGTTACCCCCAGAGCTGCACACAGGACTTCAGGGGGGTGTCACAAGAGCAAAGTAAAGGGTGAGAATCCCCTCCATTGATCTACTGGTCACATTCTTTTGATGCAGCCCAGGCTACAGCTGACTTTCTGGACTGCAAGTGCGTGCTGCCAGCTCATGTGCAATTTTTCAACCACCAGTATTCTCAATGAAGACTGATGGAATGGGAGGTGTTCGCTGCTTGGGCATCTGTTGGGAAAGCGCCCAACATGGACAGACTTGAAAAGACAAAGAGTTCATGGATTTTATTCTTTTCACAGAGGACATAGTTTGTATATCAGGGGATGCAGGGTGTTCTTCCAGAGCTGGATGTTCTGGGTTACAGTCACGCTGATTCGAAGTTGTTAAAAATTCTAAAGTCAGAGCTGGTTGTGGGATTGGCATTTGCTGCTCTTGAGAAAGCAAGAGAGATGAGAGCAGCAAAATAAGGACCACTTACTTGCAAGGCAGCTTGGTAAGTGTGGGTATTAATGCCTGGGTCCGTTTGGGAGGTGTGATGAGTGGGATAACTGGAGAGAGGTGCTTTTTTAATGGCCCAGCAACGATCTCCTCGTGTAGGGAAAATGGCAGAACAGGGACTTGTATGGATCAATCAAAATGAAACTGCAGAAATTGGAAGGAAAGGCACATGATTAAGTGTGAAAAGATAAGGGGATGAAGAAAAAATGATGGATGATTCAGAGAAAACTGATGCATTTGATGTTTTCTTTGCCTCACTATAATCTTTTTACAAGGAAAAACAAAAAAAAAAAAAAAGGGAAATGAACTAAATTATCACAGTGTAACAGAAAAATTGCACTTGGAATAGCTATTGGTATGTAGCCAGAGAGAGGGTATTGTGAGACCTTGATACATGTTATTGCAGGCCCTGTATTTTTCCATAACTTCATTAATGGCTGGAGCAGGGAAATAAATAGCCTGTATAAAAATCTACGCTTGTCACTGGCTTGAGAATACATGCAGGCACTTTTGAGGGCTGTTTCAGAATTTAAATGGCCATAATACACAGGGAAAATGGTCTGAAATAATGAGGAGAAATTTGATAAAGGCGAATGCAAAGTGCTGTAGTTAGGAGGAGAAATCAGACATTAAGTACAAAATGGGGAGAGAGCTGGCTGAGCAGCAGTACAGTGGGAGTGGATAAGTTACAGTAGAGACCATTAAATGCATGGCGATAATAAGCTGGTGGGGGAGGAAAAAGGCAGGTGTTGTTCTGGGCTAGCAGGAGAGAGGGATGGAAGCAATGAGGGATTATTTTGTTTGATGTAGGGTTGGTGTACTGAGATGTGTCATTTTAGGCACAGCATTGCGAGAAATATGTTGGTCACTGGAGAGCAGCCAAAGATTGAATCACAGAATCAACTAAGTTGGAAAAGGCCTTTAAATCAAGTCCAACCATTACCCAGGACTGCCAAGACCACCACTAAACCATGTCACTGAGGGCCTCCTACAACATCTCAGGTTGCAAGCAACCCATAAGGATCATCGAGTCCAACCCCTGCTCCTCACAGGATTAACTGAAACTAAACCACATGCGTAAAAGCAGGAGGTCCAGACCCATCTGTAAGTGTGACCACCTGGGGGCCAGCGCCAGATCAGGCTCACATGCTCAGGGTGTATCCGATCACCAGCTCTGGGGTCAGGAAGGAGTTTCCCCCTCAGACCACATTGGCTCTGGCCCTGGTGGAGGTTTTCCTTCCTCTGCAACAGTGAACAGAGCCCCTTGCCAGGGCTTCCTTGGGCCAGTTGGGATAAGCTCTTGCTGCCCCTGCAGCAATTAGATGCATCTTCTTCAGCATGAAGTTGCTACCAATACCCTGGTCAGTGGTCAGGAAGGATTCCCCCCTTCAGGGCAAATTTGCCCTGGTCCTCAAGGTTTTTTTTTCCTTCCTTGGCCACATTTAGCACAGCCCCTTGCCAGGGCTTCTCTGGGACATCCTGGCTAACTGTCTGCTGCTTTCACAGCATTCAGACACTGTGGGGGCCCTGGATTCTCCGGAGCTGCCACATCTCAGCTGTTTGCATGCAGTAAAAGATGGGTTTTCTTCTTGATTCATATTCATGTCATGTGTGTGCTGGTGTCATCCTCTGAGCCATGTCCTCAGCACGGGCTTGTATGCTCATGCCATGGGCCTGGCAGTGCCCTGGGA
The DNA here is from genome assembly GCA_032466535.1 of Forpus xanthops. NCBI lineage: Eukaryota > Metazoa > Chordata > Aves > Psittaciformes > Psittacidae > Forpus > Forpus xanthops. Next base: position 16,752 of record JASSUY010030774.1, on the reverse strand, counting down.
GGGTTGGTGGGATGCCCAAGCCTGGATCAAAGTGTTGCAGCAGCTGGAGTGTAAGGCATGTTCATCCACTGCTTTGTGGTCATTCAAGTTCAGCCTCAGGGGTGCACCAAGAGCTGCCTTTAAATTAATAGTTTATGGGAAAATTCACTGTTATCACACAGGAATATGATTTATTAGAAGAGGCAGTACCTGAATCCCTCAAAATGATGCTTTGCTCCATGTCGTTTCTAAAAGAAATCAGCTGATTCATAGCAAAGAAGAGCAGGGAGAGACCTTGGAGAAAATATTCTAATCCCAGTCCTAAAGCAAGCTACAAGGGGAGTCTGAGAACCTTGCTTTATGCTCAGACTTACTTGAGGCCCTTCCTCACCCACTTATTCAGGGTGCAGTGAAAACTTCAGTCTTATCCAGTGAGACAATCCCCTCTCAAACTTCAAATCTCATTTGTGAGCACCACATTCCCTTTCGAAGTCGTATCTGTGCTTGATTTTACTGATTTCAGATGGAATTCCTTAGTGTGGCTGCCACCATCACTCCTGGGGATGTGGTAGTTCAGCCCTTATGAGTGCACAGGGATGAAAATGAAGGGTAATTCGGCACTGGGTTTGGATTTGGGATTTCTCGCTTTTCCATGGGGTGATGATCCACACCAAGTAGTGAAATCAGTCGCAGTCTGGGAATAGCAGTCAGCTTCTCATAGCAAGGGTTTGATTGGCAACACTGAGCTGCAAGCCTAGTGGGTTTGATGGTAGATTTCAATTGCCTGGAGATAAGTTCTTCTCTGTAATCTCACAGCAAGGGGCAGAAAACTCATCTGGTACCTTTTATACTGACATACATCTGGGAAAAAGATAGCACATCTTTTGAAAAGGAGATGCAGAATGGGACTAGGCATGTAAAAGGGAAGGAAGCATCATGTTTTGGAAATCTCTGTTTCAAAGGTTTTACCTTGTGGGATTTGGTGCTCTTTGGAGTGTGAATGCCCTTAGTAAGGAAGAAAATAAAAAAGGCACTAGTACTATTTGCTGGTAAGTTTTAGTTACAGACAATGATGTGTGATGGAATCATTGCTCAGCTCTTTGCCATTTTCAATCTGATTTATCAAGAACTTAAAAATACTGAATGTAATGAGGCAGCTAGATGGAGAAATGGGCAAGAGTGAGATGCTCTGAAGGAATGGCTGCAGTAGTGGTTTCTTTACCAGTCAGTAATGAAACAATGAGAAAGGAGCAAAACCTTTGGTGTGAAGTTTCTTTTATGAGTTCCTGTAAAAAACAAACCCCAAACCTTAAGTCTGTGCAAGCGTTGCCTACATTCTGCTACACAGCAGGTAAATGTGTCTGAGTCAAGAATGTTAGACTAGCAAAGGACTTGGATTAATCTGGACACTTTTGACTTGCTTTTCCACTCAGAGAACTTGTAAGTAAGTGCTAATTGCTGCTTTTTTCACCAGTCAAGGCTGAATGGATCTAAAGAGCAAATAATGATGACTCCTCAGAACACCTGAGATTTATCGACTGGATTAGCCATTAGGGAAGTGGCATGGATTTTAAATACCTTGGCAACCAGTAAAAGAGCTGCCTTTTACTTCTTGCTCTCCTGATCATGCTTAGCATGTTTCCTTGTGCTTTCAGAAGAAGGATCTTTCCCAGAAACATCTGAGCATAGAAATTGGTATGTAACATTTGGGTGTCTGGTTCTTGCTGTTCTTACTCAGCCTGATATTCTCCTAGGTCTGGAAACAGTTACTGCACTTGGTGTTAATTTCCTAAGCAAAAAATTACTTGCTTCTCTTTAATATGGACACATAATTTCTTCAATTATGTTATTTTAATACACATAGCAAAGATAATTCTCCTTAATTATTACCTTGAGCACATGGCTGCAGATGCTGTTACAGATATTTTTTTTTCAGTAGGAAGTCTGCAGTAGTCCTAAATATTGAAGTGGTTTTTATTATTGAGGGTGTTAATGGTTATTCAGCTACAGCTTTCATGTGTTTGATCAGGGCTGTATTGACTTCATGGTTGCAAAGCCATCTTTAATGAAAGGGAAAAATGGGACCTGACCCTTAAGTAAATTAATTGGAGTAATTCCAGACACCTGCAACTGCCACATGCAACCATCAGTCTTGTGGCTGACACTTCCAGCTAGGGAGATGGTGCTCTGTTTGGAATGGGCATTAACCAATGACTGGGAACCTCTGAAGTCTGAGAACAGTATTGTGTGCTGCTGTTGGTGATCTGTTTTCTTCTGAGGTTTCTTCAGCAAGGACTCTGATCTCACAATGTCCTCACAGTGCATGAAGTCCTCCTTCAGGTTTTGTGCCCACCATCAAGATGTCCTCCAGCAATAGGAGTCTCCCAAAGCGGCCTTTTCCCATCCATCTTGAGGTTGGAAAGAGAGTAGGGAAGAGGAAGGAGGCATGTTGGTAGGACAGGTATGTTAGACTGAGATTCAGGTCTCCAGGCCTAAAGAGGCTGCTGTAAATCAAGGGAAAACAGTGGCTTTCAGCCCTTGACAGAAGCTTCTGTAGCAGAAGTGCAGAAGGTCAGCTGGGAAATTGGTGCTTTTCGCATTCATCGCCTCTTATGTGGAAGATGAATTGTTCTTCTCCAGGGACTCCATGGAGATAGGCTGGAAAAAACACGGCTATGATCAAGGAGGAGGAGGAGATCTTCACTAGTGGGATATTCCTTTGTAGCTCGCTTTTCTCTCCTGGAATAACCTGTGATGGGAGTCAGGACTTGCAGTATACACCTTGCACCCAGAGCATCCCAAGGTGTTCAAGTGGAGGTTCATCCTGGGGAAGAACTGTGAGACTGAGCATCCCTTGTGGAAAAAGGATCAGAAGGAGCTGAAGCAGAGGCTGAAGCAAATAAGCACAATACATGGTTCTGTAAACAGTAGGAAAACAAAGTCTGGTTTCCAAAGGCTTTACATCCGGTGTCTACACAGATTCCTTTGCGTTAAACACTTCCCTCTCATGTGCCCTCCTCATGGTCAGACTTCCCTCTTGTGCTCCTCAGCCATGGGCAAGCCCAGACACAACTTCCTGGGGTTAATTTTGGCATTAGTCTATGCCTGGGCTCACCATCTCATGGGCTATCTGGCCAGCCAGGACAAACAGAACAGATAGCTGTTGCCCTTACACTATTGCTTATTAAGGAAAGCACTAATTTCAAACTCTTCCTCTACCCAACCACTGTTTTTCACAAAACATGCAGTTATTTCATGTCTTTGATTTTTAGCTTTCAAATTTGGTAGAAATTGGCCACTGGACCACTGTGGGGACGGATGGAGAGGCAGAGCAATCACGGGGTGTGTCTTGCATCTCAACATCCATACACACCTTTCTTCCATCCCTGGCTCCTGCTGACTTTGCATCCATCATGCTGTTCACAGTCGTGTGTGCACAGAGGCTGTGCTCAGCACATAATATTTCACAACGTTTTCCATAACCCTCCAACAGCTTGTTAAACAAGGTAATCCTGGCTGCATACTGCTGACAAATGTTCCCATTCATAGGTCCAACAGTTGCTTCTCTTAATTAAAGGCAATGATCCTGGTTTCGATATGGATCATCATCAATGAAGTTAAAGGCATCTTTAAATAAGAAACTCAAAATACTATTAACATGATATACTAACACACATGGTAATTTTAGAAAGTTGTTTCCCCCCTCTAATTAAAATAAATTTGTAATATTTAGCTCCCAGCCTATGCTCTTCTTCCTTTTAAATGATTTTTCTTACATTCAGGTCTGTTTATTTTCTGTAAATATTTACCCAAAAGCATCATTTGGCAAAAGAAATCTAATGGTTTGGGGAAAAATTAAGACCATGATTTAGAACTCCCAGTGACCTAAAGCTGATTTTTTGTTGAATGTCAGATTTCAGTAAATTCTATTATTTTGTAATTCAGATGTTGTGTGTTAGGTTTGGAAGGGGCTGTGCAGGAGAAATAGAAAATAAAGGGCAGAAAATTCCTAGTACGGAATACAGGGAGAAGAACAGAGAAAGGAACGGGAGAGGGATGGTTGCATTGATCCAACCAATATTTGCGCGTAGGCTAACCTTGCACAGGATTTCCATTGAACTGGATCCTGTGACAGACAATGACACCAATGCTCTTTACAGTGATGTGTTTGTAGATACTAAGCTGAGCTTTCCAACAGTGAGATTCCTTTCACGTCAAACACGATCTCAAGTATTTCAGTCTGGTACTTTGATGTAAAACATTAAAAGGAAGCATAAATTATGCCTTATTGCTTATATAGTTGTAATTATATATCTCTGGGGCAGTAAGGTGTACAGCTTAAGTGGTTTAGCTGTGTTTTGGGTATGTGGGTGAGATGCTTCATGAATTGGCATTTAGCTTCATGCACAGTTACGCAAGAACATTTGCTTAAGTAGAGGAGTCCTGGGAAGCACAGAGATTGCAGCCATGTGCGCTGAATCATCAACAACCTCTGCAGAACCCTCACAGCTCCAAGATCCAGCCACAGGGGAGAACAAGAAGGAGCATATTTACAGGATACCATGCCATGTGGCATTAATAGAAGTTGCAATAATCCAATTTATTTCCAACAGCTGGAGGAGCTGTCTATAAGATGACCTCCTCCAGTCTAAAGAATCTAGGATATGACCTGCCCTTCATGTTGAAAGAAAACATGCAACAAAGATGGTTCCTGGTGCAGTGGTCAAAGCAAAACCCAGCATAATGGACCCCCTCTAACAGACTGGTCCTTGAAATTTTAGAGTGTGAATTATTTAATTGGATGTATTTATTTTTCATACATAAAAATACATAGAATGGTTTGAGTTGGAAGGGACCTTAAAGCTCATTCAGTTCCAACCCCCTGTCACAGGGAAGGACATCTTCCACTAGAGCAGGTTTCTCAAAGTCCTTTTTCCTTTGGAAAGGGTCCTCATTTTCCCAGTGAAGACCAAGGCAAAAAAGTCATTGAGTACCTTATGTACTTCTAAATATCTCAGGTATGCAGGTCTCCCATTTTCTTTGGAAAGGGCCCACATTTCCCTTAGTCTTCCTTTTGTTGCTGATATACCTACACAAGTTTTCTTGCTCCTTGATGTTCCTGGCTAGCTTTAAGTCTATCAGGGCTTGTAGCTTTCCTAACATGATCCCTGTCCACTCAGACAATTTCTCTGTATTCCTCCCAAGCTACCTGTCCTTGCTTCCACCCTCTGTAGGCTTTCTCTTTGTCATGGCATTTGTCCAGGAGCTATTTATTCATCCATGTAGGCCTCCTGGCATTCTGACCTGACTTCTTCTTCATTCCAATGCATCACATTTTCAGTTTAAGTTGATATGATGAGACCAAAGGTTAGAGTTGGCTCTCAAAATATCATCTGTGTTCAATCAGATGAATTAGGTGTGTGCATAGCCAACTTCTCTGCATAGAGATGAGAGAGGAAGCAGAAGGAGCCGGAATACCTGATGCTCATGGTACAGTTATGAAGGCCAGCTACACAATTAGCTACATCCCATCAGTCTGTCCCGTACAGGAAGAGACTTCCAAAGATAATATACTAAAGTTATATGTTTTGGACCTCTTTTTAGGGCTTCCAACAATAGGTGTCAGAGCTCCTGCTTTGGACTGGCCTGGGGGCTGCCTGCAGGGTGTTTTTTGGGAGAACATAGAAGTCCAGATCCAACCTGGCTCCACAGTGGGATCACTCCATCATTTTGGATATCTCACATAGGTTTGTCATTCCTGTGGAGCCAGGTGTGGGCTGAGCTCCTCAATCTGGGCCATTGCAGCATGGCTGTTCACATAGAGCAAGGCAAGCCACACCATTCTGGAATAAAGCCACAGTCTTGGCACAGCCTACTTCTCTGTGGCTGCAGCTTCTGCATCAAGCATGTTTGTGAAGGTCTCCAGTGTATCAGACCACCTTTTCACCTCTACCTTCCTGTCCCAGCTCCTGGAGCACACTTGAGAGAAGCAGATATTCCTTTCTGGCTGTTTCTACGACTCTGCAAGTCTACAATTGCATCTTCATGCTCTGAGACCACACACCTCTCTGCCCTCTTTCCCCCCCTTCCTGCCTTCATTCATTTCCTTCTACAGAAACATTTCCGTCCTCCAAATGTGAGCTTTATTAAATTGCATTCATAGCTCATTAGTGCCTGACAATTCATCTAAGGGAGCACAAAGCCAATATTCCTTGTGAAAAGCCATTAAAGCCAGAATGCTGAAGAAGAAAGGCACCCACAGGCCTGCTCACAGGCTTTGTAATGGGCTGCAGCACAGAAGCCTGCCTGAACATGAAACACTTCTTCATTTAGTGAAGCCATGCTGAATGTATAAGACCAAATACGGATGTGTCCTGAGCTCCAGCCACGAGCAGGACTCCTTGAAGCACCTTTACCAAGCCACATCCTTGCTTGCTGTTAAGGGATCTGCCAGTCCATGACACCAAGGGGTATGACAGTTGAGTGCCTTCTAGAAAACTAGGTTTGGGGCAGCAGAAAGTTACCAGGACTTGGCTGAGAGCTCAGCTTGGGATGCAATGCCTTATGGGGTCTTACTTTCTTTACCCTGAAACTTCAGTCTTTGTATCAAAAGATGAGTGTACACTCCCCAGATAGGGATGCAGGGGCTTCCATGAAATAGCTCCCTTCACAGTATCCTCTGCTCCTGTCCAAACTTTGAGAGTGAGCAGTAGCCCCACATGCTGTCCTGGGGCAGTTCTGCTGCAATCTCCCTCTTCCACCCCTCCACAACCTGTTTAGTCTAGGATCTCCAGCATGGGGACAACCTGTGCTGTATTTTCCTGGTGTGCCCAGGGCTCACGGACACATAGGAGATGATGGTGTGGGATGGAGAGGACTTCGCCTGTGTGCCTCTGTTCTGGAGCACATCCTCACTGTGGGGAGAAATCACAGCATGACACTCACAGCAGAAAGGTCCCATTAGCAAGCTGTGGAAGCGGAGATTTCAATTCTAGTTCAAGAAGTTGCTGTCAGCTTTTTTAGCAGTATCAAAGTTTTCACATGGGTGTGTTTTTTCTGTCTTTGTGGTGTAGATGAATATATATGTAATGATGTGGTATCATTGCACCACTTGTACTGCTTTTCTCTCTGAGCAACGACTAAATCATTAAAGCAGCCATAGGTTTTAGATATTCAGAACATAATAAATTTTTTAATAAAGGCTCTTGATTATGTAGTTTCTAATATAAGAGCTATTCCTGCATCAGTCCTGCTGGAGTCTGCCTTAGTTACAGTCCTTGAGCTACTAAAACATCGTAATTCCTTAGATATGTTCTAATACATCTGGAAAGCTTGATAGGAGCTAGAAAGAAACTGCTTTGTGTTGGAAAAAGCCCCACCACACTTCTCTGGGGCTGTAGGTATCTCAGTTCCAGAGTTCCGGGTGCACAACAGCAGCAAAGATTCTGCCTGAGAGCACAGGCAGCCTTGCTGCTGCTGGGGATCTCTGGAGTTTGGTTAATGTATTGACCCTCCTGTGAGACCTGGGCACTCCGGCAAAAAGCAGCTTTTTGACTTCTCAATTGAGAATGTAGGAAACAAGTAGTTAAATCACATTTCAGTTGTGCCAAGGAAGAGGAAAACACAATGTTTTCTTATGGTTAAAAGAGTAAATTGTTATGCATTGCAAGAGGGCAGCTAGCAAGCCTTTAGGTTTTCACCCCAGACAAGAATAGTTACTCTTTCATTTCAGATATAGAAGTGGGAACAAATATGCTTCTTAGTACATTATCTTCTCTCATTCAAAAAACAATCCCAAGCCCAAAGAACAATGTTCTCTGCTGATACAAATCAGCACAGCTCTGCATTTACACTGTCTGAGATGCTGGCCACGGCTTTACAGGTACAAGTGATTTGAAGAGCACTGTAGCTCTTCTAATGTTAGCTGGAGGCCTATGGGGAGCGGGGAGTTTGCAGGGAGCAGCGGTTTTGGGAAGCAGCTCACATTTATCTCTGTGCTGCCTGGGGTAGCTCCATGAAAGCCAGGGCTTCTGTGTAGGAAGATGTACCTTAGGCCCTCCTACAAATCTACTGGGCAATCTGAAGCAAAGCAAACCCTGTGCTGCATTCAGACAACCTGCTTAGGATCCATCCTTCCACACCCCTGTAGTGGAGCTTTGCCCAAGTGCCTGGCTGGTCCTCCATCCCTTCTGCTGATACTGGTGCCTGGTTGCTTGTGTTTAGGTGCCAAGGGTGATGCTGGGACCATAGCTCTTTGCTCATGTTTTGTATTTAACTTTGTAAAGCTGAAAAAAGCCCCAACCTAACCCCTGTATATTATGTATGTGCAATGGTACCTGCCTTGTAGAAAAAGCCTTTCACGTGCTGACCAAAAAAGTGATGTCCCCCATGGTGTTTCAAGGCTGAGACCTGAGACAAGGGACAGCAGGAGCATGCAGGCAGTTCAGTGAGGATGTCTGAAGCAATCCATGTGGAAGATACCTGCTTTGTGTCAGCTGTGAAATTAGGATGATGTTCCTGTTAGCTTTTGCAGCAAAGGAGGCCTGGAGGCAGGATTTGGAGGCGGCTGCTGAATGGGGAATGTTTTTTGGGAGTATCGCTTCTGCAGGAAGAACAAGGTGATGAAACAAGGGGGCTTACAAAATTACAAAATGAAAATATAAACTTTGTTGGCAAGTTTGTTCCTGGAATTTTCTCCGAATCAGTGAAGGAAAGCAAGTGCTTGGTTTCTCATGACAGCATGGGGCATGTTGCACAAACAGGCTGTGTGAGAGCCCTTTCTTGTAAGCTCCTGTGGTTAATATTGATTTAACATAGTAAGTAGTAGGGTGGGAAAGCATCCGTAGCAAGGCAACACTGCTGAGCAGCAAAGATGTTTCCTTGGCTCCAGATTTATTTTGCCAGGGCTGGAAACAGCCCGACCAAAGAAACCCATAACAGTGACAAAGTGCATTGCTTGAGAAAGGGGAAAACAAGTAGAAAAGTCCTGCAAAAGCCCCTTGCTGCAGAGTCGCTTCTGCTCCTGAAGTGCTGAATGGTGGGACTGTGAAGGTGAAAGCATTTGGTTGTCCACACCGCCACAGTTCACCAGCATTGAGCAGCCAGTGATGGAAGAAATGCTGGATTCTGCTCTAAGAATAGCATTTTCTGACTGAATTTTAATTTGCAAAATGCCCCTTGGTCCTGAACAATGCCAGTAAGTGAAAAGTAGTGACAATTCTGAGCATCTCTATAATCTCTTTTTATCTAGGTCCTTGCAATTCTACACATTCCCCCATGCCAAACTGGGAGTAGCTATATTTCCACTGACTGTTGAATTCGCTGGAGTTTCACCAGGATTACACCATGTTGGCTTCAAACTGCTGTTGGGGAAGGGATAATGATGGTGGTGTACCACCTTCAGATTGCCAGTTGCCACTCGGCAGTTTGGACACTGAAGTTGGTCACCATCACCCAAGCGGGAGGAAGGGATAATGATGGTGATGTACCACCTTCAGATTGCCAGTTGCCACTCGGCAGTTTGGACACTGAAGTTGGTCACCATCACCCAAGTGGGATGAAATCAGGAATATTTGATGTGAAGTTGCCCAGCATGAAACTGGCAGGAAAACTGCCTCGGTCCCCAGCCTGTGTGCTCTAATTGCTGCTTTGGCTTTGGAGAAGTAAATGTCCTGAGCTTCCCATGAGGAAACCTTGCATATCCAATTAAAGAGAAGGTGGCAGTATAGCAGTAAATTAAGATCCATCAGGAGAAAAATGCATCTTTGTATATTTTTCATTCAAAGCCTCTTTTTCTAAGCACTAACCCAATATCTGTTATAATGACTATATTTTATTTATAATATATACTATAAGAAGTGGTCCCAAACTGATACCTGTAAGATCTACTACATGTATCAGCAGATCACGCACCCTCCTCCCTGACCACAACAACTCTATTGGTTTTTAATTAAAAATTACCTCCTAAAAGGCAAATATACCCATACATGCCCATGGCTATCAGCCTGGATTTACAAATTAATCCAGAATTCCCTTAAGGGAAAAGATGAGGAGACCTTTTTGCTGTTTTTCTTATGACAACATGGAGGCAAATAAGGAGGAGCAGAAAGAGCAGTAAGGAGAAGAGAGGAAAGGAGACAGCCCTTTTACCTCCCCAACCCCTCCAAGACATACGCTGAAAACAGCCATTCTCAGGCAAACAGAAGTTTTTTTTCTGGCTGGGAGGTGATTTTTAAGGAGAGAAAGGCACCACATGTATTAGTGCAGAGGCTCCTCTTGAAGGAAGAAGCAGCACGGAGCTGGGTGATGGGAAGCAGTGGCAAGGCAGATGGGATTGTTGTGCTGAAAGGTAATGGGAAAAATAAATGAGGCTGTGCTGTGTCAAAAACATCACAGATGTGACTGTTACAGGCTTGCTGGTGTGGCGGGTTCCTGGAAGAGAGCTGTTTGTCTGAACAGCCGTCCTGTGCACTCTAGCCTGTGACAAACAGAGAGCAACCCAGGGTACAAGGAGACCCATGTCACGGTGCTATAATAAGACAAGCAGCATCAAGAACAGTATTATCCCTCCCAGGAGAATGACAGGCATTTATAGAACAGACCTTTTCACCAACTAAAGAAGCTCTTGTTGAAAAAAGCCCAAACTGCTGAAATCTTAATTTTCCCATTTGGGACATAAATTAAGAATCAAATAGGCTGGGTTAAACAGACTTTTCCTATTCACCTCTTGATGTGAATAATTAAGTCTTTCAAGGAAAAGGCAGTACTGTTCAGGTGTTACCTGGTTTAGATCTTTTCTCATTTGTGCTGTGATTTTCAGTTCATTGCCTTTAGTAGATCTACTTTTCTTTAACAGTCTGAAACCACCTGCACAGTGCACTGCTGGGAACCAGCCACCCATCTAAACTGCCCTGGTGATGGAAAACAAGGACAAGAATCCATTCTGCCTTGCAGATGTGCAGTGAGATGGAAAGCAAAGGAGGCTTTGGAATAGGTCATGTCCAACGGTGTGAGGTGCTGAGCCAGCAGCCCTGCTTTGCTCTGCAATGAGTGCTGAGCAATGGGCACCTCCATCCCCTTAGTAAGTGTCCAAGGTGGACTGAATGAACCTGGAAGACAGCAAGATCAGATGTGGTGTGTACTGAAGGCAGGTGAGATGAGTCCAGATCTTTGCCATGGGCTTCTAGAGGGAATTACAGGTGCATTGTGGCTTTTCCAGATCTTCACTGGCAGTGTGATTCCCTGATTGAACGACCCTGGTGGGGAGCAGTGGCCTTGCATGCACAGTGGATGACTCAGACGTACGGGTAAAGGGAAGATGCACAATCTCCAAGAATGCGGAGTCTTTCTGAACAGACCCTGCAATGCTTGGTGATGCTGGTCTGTTTTCCCAAGTTAACAGAAGGGCAGAAGCAGATGTAGAAGGGCAGGATGAGCTGCAAGCTCAAACTCTCACTGCAAGGCTTTGCTCACCCTGGTGAAGTTAACTGGCCATAAATGTGTGACTGTGTGTGCTAAGGTACCTCTGCCAGATAAAGGAACCCTTCTGTCACATTCTGACCACTAGATTCTGGCCCAGGGTTCTAAGTTCAGACTGATTAAGACTGTAAAAAGCATCTGTCTAATATGCTTGCGGTGCGCAAAATCCAGCTGGATAAAGAGGCATTTAGGGTCTGCACACTGCAGTCTGGTGCATCATTAGTTTTGAACTGGAAAGGATCTGAGCCCAGCAGCTTACATCTGATGGGCACCCTTTCTTTATTATAATTTTTAAACATACAAGCCATTGCAATGGCATTGGGTTTGCACAGGGAACCCTGGCAAGTTTGCCCTAATAGCTGTAGCTGACAACTAAATTGTTAACGTCCCAGACTCAACCTGCTATTGACTTCTGAGCATGGGAAGGAATCAAGCCAAAAGATAACAAAGGTTACAGGCTCTGCTACTTCAGGAAGTTGGACAAGTGAGATTCATGCTTTAGTGAATATCCACCAAGGTCCATTTCAGAAGGGACACTCTTGCTCAGGTAGGTGAAGTCTTACCATGGAGATGGAGCCAGGACACAATTTGCTGTGCGGCAGCCAAGCTCTAAGGTGTGGTTAAACAGGGATAAAGCAAAAGCCACATAGGACAGAAAGCTTTTTTGTTAAGGGGTTGAATTTGCATGGAAATGCTCAGTGAGGAAGATGGGGGTGCACAATGTAAAATCTCACACTACCTGGTGTTTTCCTGCCTGCAGAGCCCTGATTAGATCTTATCTGACCATAGCTGGCAGTCAGCGAGTACTGGAAACGCATGAACATGGCAAAACACAGCACAGTCCAACTCAGAGAGTGACCCACAGGGACAAAGAATGTCTGGCTTCCTCTGCAAAGGGAGGGTTATCAGTGACTGTAGGAGATGCAGTGTGAGGAGAAAAGGCAAAAGCCATAGCTCAGTTTGGGATAGAAAGGTATGATGATGCAGCTAGACAGTGTCACTCAAGGACATAACAAAGTGGTGGGAACACAGGTTGAATGCTTCATCTGGTAGATACTTCTGGGGCAGTGGTAGCCTGGGGTTTGTGGGGAGGTTTCTCCTGCCTGATCATACCTGGCTTTTTCCAAATAGTGGCTTTTGCACTCATTTTCCATGAGCTCTGGCTTGCCTCTCTCATACAGAGCCAGGTCCCAGTCCAACTCTGGAGCCTCACAGGCATGTCACAGAAACCATGTGGAGATGTGGGTAATCACTATTTAATTATTCTCTTTGGTTCAAGCTATTATCAAAACTGAGTGAGACTGGAGGAGCAGCTGGTGAGAGATGAACAGCTCCTGAGCTGATTCTCATACTAGGCTTTTGTTTTACTTGGAGACATAGAATCATAGAATTGTTAGGGTTTGAAAGGATCTTAAGATCACGATCATGCACTTGGGGGCTGAAGTTTAGGTGTCTGTAAAGGGTTGTGTTAAAGTCCATGAGTTTCTATGTGACTCAACACAAAGCATGCCAGTGACAGAGAAGATCAGGCCAATTTCCCCCTCTATAACCATGGTGATGGTGATGCAAACAGCGTATAGGGGGGAGAAACCAAGACAAGAGCCAAGCAAACAGGAGAGGGATCATCATATTCCAGCAGAAATTACTGCAAAGCTGAGGTGAGGAACCTTTTTTCGTCAGCTTCTGGGGTTTGATGTGGCCATAGAGGATGCTGTCCATAGCAGTCACTGCTCATAGCCCTGTACATGTGTATATGAGGGAGGGCAAGCCAACAGGAGCCTGGGAAGTCATGGTTCAACCTATAGCTGGCCTAAAAGTGGGTTTGGCAGCTTGATGGTGGAGGAAAAAATGGGTATTGCTAAATGAAGGGAGCAGAGTTCAATAAAGCACCCTGGCTTTCCTCTCTTTCTATGCATATGCAAATTTAATTAAGGGAGAGTGTCTAAACCAAGCTATTTAATTAAATGAGTTTTCAAAGTGCATGAAGTGAACTTCAGTTCCATCAGAGAAAGCCACCTCCACTGTTGTGGCACACAGTTAAGCAACACCATTTGATTAGACACCATGTAACAGCCTTTGTGGGGCTGTAGCTTCTGTATCAATTAAATGAAAGCACATTTTTCCTGCTGAGTTACAGAGCTTTGGGAAAAAAATGAGATTCAGCCTTTTACTAAAGCCCTTTTCCTCCCCACCAAACTCTGCATAACTTACCTTCTGGAAATCGTTTCGCAGGCTGCTCACATCCCAGGAGATGTGCATTTGGACAGCTGGAAAAATTACACTGACACTGGCCCTGGTGTCCTGAAAGTCAGGAATTCCACTGAAAATTTCCAAAACATGCCTGCTTTTGTTAAACACTGGCAACTTCTGCTTTCACATCTGGCACTGAAAGAGACTTTTGGCTACAACTGGAGAATTGGACTATTTCTTTGCTTGGCAGCTCATCTGGTAATTATGTTGTGTAAATGAAGCAAAGAAGGGAGATTTTGACTGAACATAAGGAAGAAATTCTTTACTGTAAGGGTGGTAAGGCACTGGAATGGGTTGCCCAAGGAAGTTGTGAATGCTCTATCACTGGCAGTGTTCAAGGCCGGGCTGGACATAGCCTTGGGTGGCATGGTTTAGTGTGAGGTGTCCCTGCCCATGGCAAGGGGGTTGGAACTAGATTATTTTAAGGTCCTTTCCAACCCAAACAATTCTATGATTCTAGGGGAGAGCCCTAGTTGAGACCTTGGGCAATTTCAGCTCAACACCATCACTCATTTGCTGATGGAAACTGTGCAAAACTTAATAGCTTGAAGTCTAGATCCAAAAGAGCATCTCACTTTGGTGCCCGACACCAACTTTCTGGCAACTTATTAAGTCTGGTCTTGTGAAGTAATGCCTGAGTAATGCCTGGTCTTGTGAACAGGATTATCTCCTACATCAGTTGCTCTCTATCAGCTTAACTAGTAGCTTCATATTCTGGTATTTACCCTCCACACAAGAAGAGCTGAGCTCAGGGTGCAGCCCCAGGCAGTCCTGATGTCCCTGTTCTTGGGAGGCTGCAGTTAATTAGCAAAGCTCCTTCTCTCTTCATTATTCAGCAACATTAATGTCTGTTGAAGGAAAGAACAAGATGAGCCAAGTTCATTTCAGTTCTGTGAGTAACATGGGATATTTGGCAAACAACGTTTGCCAAAAGAGAAAATGAGGAGATAAGAAAAAAATTAATTTCCAGCTTCTAAGAGGACTTTACCAGTGACAATATAAAAGATAGCTGAGTGCTCTGCTTAAATGAAAAAAGCGATTACTTTGCAGGCAAATGGCTTTCCATATCTTCTCCCCTTCCCTGTGTTATTTCATTTCTTTTCCTCCACTTTTCACTTATTATGTGATTCCATCAGTGCAGTGAGATGGTGCTAGAGGCTACTGACATCTCTTCTCAGGGCAAACGGAGGAGATGGATAGCCAGAATAAGTCACCTCCTTTGGAGAGGAGAGCTCTGGTCTGTCACTGCTGGAAGTGAGTTGTGTTGATGCAATGTTCATGTGGCTCAGGTAAGCGCATCAAGCTTGGGAAGATGAGAACTCAATAGTAGATGTATGACTGTAACAGTAAAATTGCATGAAGCTCAGGAGTTGTGAACCTCCTTATGGCAAACATGGACTCGGTGCAAGCTTGGGCCAGGCTGGATTGGGAAGAGAGGCTCTTCCACACTGCCAATCAGGCTGCTTCACAGTGGGTAGGACCTGGCTTCTGTGTGTTATTTTGAGGTTCACAAGCCCACTTCTAGGATGGATATATTTCCTGGATGAAAGAGTAGTGTGATGGGCGGTTAAATCCTATGG
This sequence comes from Forpus xanthops, assembly GCA_032466535.1. Classification (NCBI taxonomy): domain Eukaryota; kingdom Metazoa; phylum Chordata; class Aves; order Psittaciformes; family Psittacidae; genus Forpus; species Forpus xanthops. The sequence continues at coordinate 1,465 of JASSUY010030774.1, read as the reverse complement.
TGGATTATATGTGGTTGGAATCAGCTATGAGAGTCAAAAGTTATTGGGGAGGAGGAGATCTACAGGGACATGCGTGGAGATGGTGCAGAGAGAGGGTATTGTCAGATAAACCCCCTTTCCCTGGGGATAAGGTCTATAAACCCCATGTGGGTTGTAAAATCAAATTCACGAGCTGGGAAACACCGGAGTTACACAGCCTGCACAGCTGCAACTTGGGCCTTTGTGCACATTGAATGTAATGCATCCCTTAATTATCTGATCACCAACAATTTGGGGTTATTTTAATGCAGTAAATGGCTCTAGGCCACATTAACACACGCAGTTCAAAACACACGCTGAATTCAGCATTAATTTCCTTGTGAGTGCCTTTAATGCTTCAGCGTCTGATCAATATTAATGCACTTATCTTCACAGTGCTCCTGCGATATCACCAGCTGGAGATCTGGGGCACAGAAAGATTAAGGCCAAAATGATCAAACACACTTGTTAATTTTGGGTGCTCAATTTGCAATACCTGGGATCTGATCTTTCAGAACGCTCAGCATCTCAGCACAATTGGTGTGCCTGGAGCACAACTCTCATTGACTTGTTCCTGTCTCCCAGTGCTAATCCAGTCAGTGTCATATGCAGGGTAGGAGGAATAGGAAGGACACTCATAGGGGCAGCTCCTCACTGTGCAGCTGAATCCCCTGTGCTGAGCTGTTCATGGCAAAGGAGAAATCCCAGGGCAAAAACAAAAAGGATAATAAAGTAAACCTGTATTGGTTGAACAGGAGCAGCCTGTGCCCAGGTGGACAAGGTGCCTGGGAGCAGCCTGTGCCCAGGTGGACAAGGTGCCTGAAAGCATCCTGGCCTGTACCAGCAATAGTGTGTCCAAGAGGGCCGGGGCAGTGATTGTGCCCCAGCACTGGGCACTGGTGAGGCCTCATCTCAAATTCTGTGTTCAGTTCTGGGCCCCTCACTGCAAGAGAGACATTGAGGTGCTGGAGTGGGGCCAGAGAAGAGCAATGGAGCTGGTGCAGGACCTGGAGTAGAGTGTGATGGGGAACAGCTGAAGGACCTGGGGGGCTTAGTCTAGGGAAAAGAAGGCTCAGGGAGGATCTTATTGCCCTACAACTGCCTGAAAGGAGTCTGTAGGACCTGAAGAAATCCATCCGTGGGTCCTGAAGGAGCTGACAAATGAGGTTGCTAAGCCACATCATATTTGAAAAATCTTGGCAATCAGGTGAAGTTCCTGATGACTGCATAAAGGGAAATATAACCCCCATTTTCAAGAAGGAGAAAATGGATGAGTTGGGGAGCTACAGACCAGTCAGCCTCACCTCTGTGCCTGGCAAAATCTTGGAGCGGATTTTCCTGAAAGGCATTCTAAAGCACATGAAAAACACCAAGGTGCTTGATGACAGCCAGCATGGCTTCACTAAGGGGAAATCCTGCCTGACCAATTTGGTGGCCTTCTATGATG